>NDFZ01004708.1:2340-29613 GCA_002192655.3 Mamestra configurata | reverse complement strand
ACATGGTGTGGATGCGAGACTCACCGCACGCTTGTTGTTCAGATGTGCGTGGAGGTGTGCGTGAGAGCAGCGCAGGCCTGGCCGGCGCGGGCGGGGGGTGCGGGAGGTGCGGGCGCGTGGGGGGCGCGCTGCCAGACGCCGCTCTACCCGCCGCGGACCGTGACCAGCACGCCGCTGCACGTCTACGACGACGACAACATACTCAAAGTATTTCTTCGTGTACATGTATACTTTTTCTCTACTGACCTGCCACTATATCGTGCAAGCGCTCACTCGTGTGGTCCCTCGTAGACGCTGCCGCTGCTGCTGGAGCTGGAGTTCCCGCAACTGCGCGCCACGCCGCCGCACATCGATCTGGGCGTGGTGGCGGATGGCGACACGCGCAAGTGCTACTTCAGCGTGACACACTCCAGTCGTGAGTCTAGCTAACAGTCGCCCACAAACTACACTATCGCTCGAGAACGGGCACCATTAGCACCGCCATGCTGAGAAACATACAATACAAACCGTTTACCACTGCCGTCTAAACGGGCATCATTATACAGTAAAGCCCACTTGCGCTGCTCCGCTTAGCACTGGATTTACGGTCTAGTCATAGGCTAACTTACCAATTTGCTAACTTCCATGGCAACTGGCATTTTTAGATGTTTCAGTAGCCTTTCAAAAATAAACATATTGCCGCCCCCGGAGAATAAAATGATAACTGCTAAAAACACATTTTTTAGGGAAAATAAAAACCGATTTTTGACTATAGCTTGGTAAGCAATACATGTAGTCAGATAAAAAAAAATACGTAAGTCGGTTTAACTTTTTTGTAAAAACGTTTTTTACTTTCCACATTTCAGTGGTGATACCCACTCCGCAACTGAATTACATTATTCTCATAGTGAGTGGTTACGCTGTTTGCCGTTAAGGAGTTTCTTTGTATGCCTTCGTCGTTCAGTACAGACCAGCTCATAGTTAAATATCCACTTTGCTTTAGGATTGACATAAATCTAACAATATGTCATTTTACTAGATTTTATTGATTTTAAGTTGTGGTGGTCACTAGTTTATCTCTGAATTTACCGTATAGCTATATAGCTATAACTAATGCCTATGCAAAAAGAATCATCAAGATCGGTTATTAAACAATAAAGTTATGCCAGAATAGATAACCCCAAAAACATGTTAATTCAGGTTGACTTGTTTGCATCTGCGTACCCCTTCACAGCTTTCCGGCGTGATGTATTTTAAGTATTTTTAAGAATGATGACTTTATTATAATAATAATAATAAAATATCGGTGGCCTACCATTTTTAAATGTTTTTTTGTTACAACTGTTTTTATAAAAAGAAATAAGTATTTAAAAATGTAAAGGTTAAGAAAATTTAATAAACGAAATAATAATAATAGTATGTGCCCGACCTAGTTCTCAATAATGGCAATATCACATTGTACTGGGATCGGTCCATCGTCAGTGACAGGACTATTGTGGCCAATAAGCCTGATATAGTGGTGGTAGACCGAAACGTGGGACGTGCAATGATTGTAGACATAACCTTTCCGCATGACGAGAACCTCGTGAAAGCCGAGAAAGACAAGCAAATAAAATATATTGACTTGGCTCGCGAGGTTGTCGACATGTGGGATGTGGACTCAGCAAACATTGTACCGATAGTCGTGTCAGCCAATGGCTTAATAGCCACGAGCCTCGACCAGCACCTCAGGAGGCTCTCGTTAGGCAGCTGGATCAAGGACCTGATTCAGAAAGCGGTACTTCTGAAGACGGCTCGTATTGTTAGGAGGTTCCTCTCTCTTGAGCCCTGACCGCCGGTAGCTTGGACCCTGTTCCCGAAACCGATGGGCTACTATTTTTATATTTTTATTATTTATATAATTGTATATTTAAACGAATACACGAAATAACAATAATTTATTGAACTTGCACAAAGTTCTTAAACATACTAGTAACACATTAAGACAGTTAAACTATCCGAAGACAATTCAAGAGATGTAACAGCGGGTCCCAAACTAAGCACAGCCTGTATCTTGGTGAGCCAATGTTATGTTGTAGATTTGCTATCATTTATTGAAGAGTTCTGTTGCCTACCTCCGAAATCCTTCATCAGATTCTGACTTGGTGCCTTGTTGCTTGGTAATCCAGCTTTATTGCAATCTACGTATTGAGTTTTTCGTGGCTTTTATTTTTATTATAATTGATTACAGAGGCCAACAGCTGATCGTGGATTCTCGGAGAGGCAAGCTGCACCACAATAGAACGAGGGCAAATATAACGCTTGTTAAGATTAGCTATTCTTGTACAGTGTGAAATATCGTTATCTTGAACCTTACAACCGACCACTGAGCCCAACTGCTTGACAATTTTAAACAGGTTTTCCTGTTTATTTTCAGGTAAACACTGCAGCTCCAGGTTGTTGGCCCGTGTCTGCTGCTCGAAATAATTTAGACGCTAACCAAGATTCACCACTGTATTTTGCAGTTTAATATTATCGTCTTTTAGTTTTTTGGTAGCACTCTTAAACTTAACGTGCTCCGATCGAAACTCATCAAATTGACTCGCGTGGAAATTCAAACACGAATCGGGGCTAACTCGCTATTGATAATGTTTATAATCGTAGTATTTATTTGCCTGATCATAGTAGCAAATTCTGTTTTAATAACTTCCTGCACGATTGAGCGCACCCCCTCACCGGTAATCGCAGGAGCTGGCTCTGGAGGAGAATTTAAGGCAGGCCTCTTGTTTCCTCTTGAAGCTGAGACGTTACGCTCCGGTGTGCTGTCTTTTTTAGACAACATTGGGGCCGGTTAAGTTAAATAAAGTTCACAGTACAGTAAACAGTCGCGTAAAAACAAAACGCCGTCGCTGTGTCGCACTAGCGAGCCCGCGACAAGAACGTCGTAATGTTCGATATGATCTCATGCAAAAGGATTTAAGGAACAAATTAATGAATTGGTGTCAAAGTTATACCGATGTCAGTTCAAGAGATAGAGTTTAAGTTTATAAAATGTCAGATTAAGAATAGGTATATAAATAATTGTAAATTGTAATTGATAATGTCGGAACTATTATAATTTGTGAAACAAAGTGTTGAAATAGTAAAGATCTAACATTAATCAATTAAAAACATTTTCCTTTTTTTAACACATTTTTATTAGCTTCACCTGTATGTATGTATTTATCTATGTAAAGAAATCTCGCAACGCAACTTTCACCCACTTTAAGACGTCTTATTGATTTGGAAATTTGCACACGTATTAAAGACCGATGACAACATAAAAATTTAACTGTCCCCCCACCCTGTGACCCCCTCTCCCAAGTGCGTTTTCGTGCAGCAGGGCCGAGGCCGTGAGTAAAACTTCAAAGTGTCCCCCTGATTGAGCTCCCACCACATAACTCCACTTCCCCCTACATGTGTATGTATGTTCTCCGATTGGGATAAAAATCGATATCTGGCCTCGGCAGAGTATGGCAAATGCGATTTTGTAAAAAAAAATTGGGTTCCGCCATTGTATATAAAATCCTGGGTGGCTTTTATATAGGTACAATGGCGGAACCCAATTAATTTTTTTTCCAATATATTGGTGCGAAACGTGCCGTGAAAATGGCAAGGGGGTGGATAAAAATTATTTACCTAGGTCCTCGGCTGTTGGCTGCTGGTCAAGCATATGTAGCCCTGAGTCGTGGAAGGTCATTGAATGGTTTCCAAATAGAAGCACTTGATTGCTCAAAGTTAACAGGGAGAGTATTATTGGATATGACTAAAGCCTACAACAAAGTCCAATTGAATATATTGCTTGCCAAATTGTACGGAATAGGCATTCGTGGAAAAGCTCATGATTGGCTTATATCTTACCTAAAGAACAGCAAACAGTAGAAATTGTTTTAATCAACACACGAAAGAAATAAATAAAGTCCGATCTGATAGCAAATCAATTAGCGCCTCAATACCCCAAGGAAGTGCAATAGGATCTCTTATTTCTAATTTATTTTAATGACTTACATAAAATCATAGACGGACCATGTGTATTATTTGCGGATGACATTTCTCTATTAGTTTCATGTCAAAACAACTTAAACCTAAACGAAGAACTAAAATCAATACTTAACAAAATCATAACTTGGATGAATGCACACAACCTCGAAGTAAACTTCTCTAAAACTAAACTAATAACCTTTTATCCCCATCAAAAAACACCTTTAAATGTAGATTTTACTTTTGAAAACTCAAAAATAGATATTGTTAAGGATTTTACCGTACTCGGACTAGATTTGGATACACAGGTAAATTGGATCCCACATACAAAAACTTAGATCGAAAATTTCAAGATTTTCGTATGCTCTCCGTGAAATAAAAAAACTACCAATGTACAAACAGCGCTCACCACCTACTATGCGTATGCTTATGCATGGCTAAGCTACGGAGTTACCCTTTGGGGAAATAGCACAAATGCATCTACACTATTTACTTTTAAAAAAAAATAGTTAGAATTCTCGTAAACATCGATCAAACTGAAAGCTGCAAACCTCATTTCCAAAATTATAATATTGTTACGAGCTTGGGGTTCGTGACAATAAAAACAGCCGATTAAATAACCAAAATGACACTTTAATTTAAAAACACTAATTACAACTTTAAACTCACTAATTATTAAACACAAGTTCACCACTGATCACTTTATTCGCACTTGAAGATCGCTTCCGAAGTATTCGCTTGTATCGCTAATCCAATACTGACTCGGTCGCGGAATACGCGCTCCTTTTATGGGTCAGTTTATTCTAGAAACTTCCATTCTCGAAACATCTGGAAAGTACTCGTAACTACCGCTGCCGACTGACCAGATACCGAGAAGTGTAGAATGTTCTGGCAAAGAAATGTCTAGAAGGTACTTGACTCTACTAGTTCTGCTACTCGATACTAGATGGCGCTAGTAGTAACTTAATGTACCCGACATTAATTCTGGCGCGTAACAATATTTTAACACTCTCCAGTATATACAAATTAGAAACCTGCAAATTTGTTCGTAAATATCAGGAGTTTTATACAAAGAGCGAGGACATACAATCACGTTACACACTCCGACATAAATCAATATTAAACATTCCAAGTTCTCGACTATACATTCAACAAGGCCGTATGTAATGTCCATAAACATATATAACAAACTACCTGAACTAATAAAAAAAGAAGATAAAATAAACATATTTATAAAAAAATTAAAACAATATTTAATTGAAAAATGCTATTATAGTATTAAGGAATATTTAAATGATAAAGTATAAGGTATGAAGAGTCCCTAATATGGTATTATTGGATTTATTTTAAATATAAGTTTAGCTATTTAAAACTTCCTCTCTCCTATACATATTTGTTTTTTGCTGTGCCCGACAGGGTCCATATTGATCACAATCTCTTTTTTAAATTTACCACCTAAGTACACATTGTGGAATGCAAATAAAGTATTGAGTATGGAGTTCCATGTAATGGTGATGCATTGATTGAATTGTCTAGGTTACGAGAACACGAATAAAAAATATTAGATTTACTGTCGAGTAAGATATGTAAGATGTGTATACTAAATATTACGTATTCTGATCACTGTTTATTAAGCTTAAGACTAAAAATGAAAAAATAAATAAAAGTTAAAAATACCTAAAAAAACACGCTTTAATAGCAATTTGAGCAATTTGAAGCTGAAAATATTTTTTAATTATTGATATTTTATTCAACAGCCATAGAAAGTCTGCTAACCCTTAGTTCTTACTTCAGTCATTTTCAATGATTCCAAAATAAAAATAAAGTGATTAAAAGAAAATTAATTCATTGTAAAAAAGCGTTGGGTACTTGATATCGATTGTTGTAAATATATCAGTAGTATCTATTTATAAAAGTAGAGTTATTTTAAAAAACATAATAAAAAGCACCACATGCACAATAAAAATCTACCAATGATCCTGCATCGCGCAAGCAGAGTTCTCCGTGCGATTAGAACATATACAACAGTCTGAATATCAACTATTGCGCAGTTGCCCACCAGACACAACAACCGTCTGGTCGGAGGATCCTCCCCACTTCAGTGGAGGTGTGCGGGACTTTACTCTCTGATTCGCATACGTCAATAGTGGTATAAATATTATATACTTTATTTTTACGATCAAAAAGTAGTATTAGACATTTATAGCGATTTTATAAAATGCTAAACATAAATAAAAAAAATACGTTTTGAACATTCATTTCAGTGATAAATAAAATAGCACAATGTTAGAAAAATCTCTGGGACGCGCCAAAATATACAAGTCTATGATTTTTCTAACCAAATAGTCAGCTAATGGACCAACAAAGCAGTCAACCAATAGAATAATAATTGAATCACGTGATTTTATCGCAGGCACCGAGACTCTGGACTTAGCAACAGAATGGATCGGCGGCAAGGAGTTCAAGATCTGGCCGCCGTCCCTGCGCATACCGCCGGGGGGCAGCGCCAACGTGTACCTGCAGTACACTGCCGTGTGAGCCTCCCACCTTCTTGTACATGTTGATAGTATTCGTTCGGTAAAATTCGATAGAATAGAATGTGCATCCGGGATACATGTGCACAGTTTGACAACGTTATATCGTCATCGGAAAATTGGTAAATTGGAAAAAATAAAAGATAGAGGTTTACACGCTAGTTATATCGCTCCCTTTTTGACAGGTTTTGCTGAAGATAAACGATGCCACCCTGGAACGTTATTATCCTATAGCGGTTAAATTGTATGTGCTCGCGCAGGTGGCAGGCGGCGCCGGTGGAGGGCTGCGCAAGCGTGCGTGTGTGCGCAGAGTGCGCGTGCGGCGGCGCGGCAGAGACGGCGGCGTGGTGCCGCGCGAGCGTGCCTGTGCGCGTCACGCCCGCGCGCGACGCTAAGTTCCACGTGGCGAGCCACGACCACACAGACGAGCCGCACCTGCTACCGCCCGGCCTGTGACCGACTCTACACATCACATTCACTACGGCAATATATTCACTTGGCCCTAGATTCCATTGACCATTGTTTTAATGTTAAATGCAACATTGTACCTAGTAAAGTCGTAAGTCGTCATATAATAAATATTTTAATTAAACCGCGCCTTCGGTTCCACTTACGAGCTGAGCCATAATAGCATCACCATTTCAGTCAAAAGAAACTAGTAGACCGCTCCTGAAGACCGCCTCTTCCAAGCATCGACACATGTCAAGACTAAAAAAACTCACAAATTAAAACAATTAAGGACAAAATTAAAATCGAAAAAAAAAGAATAATAATAATAATATATAGATAAATAGGAATAACCCACCTGCTTCATAAATCAGGTAGTACTATGGAGCCCAAAAATTATTGACCGATCACGTGTGTACCGACGGTCTATAAAGTTAAGAACTTTATAGACCGTCGGTCATCCACTTTGGGAGAAAAGATTAACCATCATATTGAAAGTAAATCAATCATTTCTGTCTCTCAGAATGGATATAGGAACGGGGTACTAAGGAGCTGTTCCTCATCGAAATTGCCATTAGCAAACCGGTGCGTCGTTCCTGAAAGGATCTGTCGACATGTTGGATAGGTAATAAGAAGGCCTACGACTCAGTGCCACATACATGGCTCATGAGGGTGCTGGAGCTGTAAAAAGTTGATGTAGTTCTACGCACCTTTCTGATGTCGTGGAGTGGAGGACAGGGACACCCACCTGCTCCACAAATCTGGAAGCACCTCGGAACCCAAAAAATATAGACCGATCACGTGCCTATCTACGGTTTATAAGGTTATTACATCCATTTTGAGAGCTAAAATTAAATCCCCATATTGACAGCAACATCATCATGCCTGTTTCTCAAAATGGATGTAAGAATGGGTCCCGCGGTACTAAGGAGCTACTCCCCATTGATATGGCCATTAACAAACAGGTTTAGCCTTCCCGAAAGGATCTGTCGACATGTTGGATAGACTATAAGAAGGCCCTCATACATTACACTCGGTGCCTCATACATTGCTCATGCTGGTGCTAGAATTATATAAAATGTATACAAAGCTACGCCCCTTCCTGGTGTCGTGTATGGGGCACTGGAGGACAGTCCTTCGCTATCCAGGATGTCGAAATACCCAGAGGAACAGCGAACCGGTAAGGATCGAGCGGGGTATATTTCAGGAGTATAATTTGAGTCCGCTTTGGTTTTGCCTAGCCTTGATTCGTCTAAGTACGCTGCTGGAGAATTTAGGGCTGTCGGCTACGGATCGGAAGCATCGACGCGACGACGCCGCTCTCTTCACGACGACTCGGGTAACAGAGACAAGTTCAGTATTATTTGTGTTCTTCACACCTAGTAGTGCAAGTACAACTCACGTGAGTACCGTTTAACACAGATACACAATGAGTGTACTGCGCTCACCAACTGGGAGTGGCGTCGACGAAAGGCTAAGGACTATTACTTATTAAGCCTAGGTTGCGGTGATGGTTTTCCTTCTAAATTTGTTAAATATGCTAATACCATGAATTTTTTTCACGTCTCCAAAACAACCGTTTAGCTGGCAGGGGTCACTTGACTCCCAACAAAAAATAGCACTTTAAAGCTAAATATTACGCAACGAATCCTTGGATGGAAAAATGTTTTAATCACACACTCAATGTTTTATTTTAATTTTAATTAATTATCTCACGAAACCCCACACCATGGGATAGACGATGATGAAAATGTTTTCTTTTCAAGATTTTAGTTTATCACTTTGTCGGCGTGAATAATATGCATACCCATACCAAATTCGATTTTTTTAGTACTAAGCGTCTCTGAGCTAAATCGCGGACAGACGAGACCTTGTTGACTACGGAACCCTAAAAATGCTGAATATTATGCTATCTGAGTATAGAGAGAGCTCAGCGTACCAAATACAACACAACACGTTCCGTAGTGCGGACTGCGGTGCACGCACGCTGCCCCGAGCGCCGCTCCCTGCTTCCTGCTCCAATGCTATGTCACTCCTCTTTGTGCTCTGTACTTTGTACACCTTTCAGCTATCGGATAGTTTTTGAGTGTTACGCTACGAGCGACGTGCTTTAGAATTATATCTGCTTGAATAAAATAAGGACATATCTTTGTAGCTTTAACTAATAATCGTAATTTATCAATTTTGTTATATACCTATCGTGAAAATATTGCTGAACGGCAACTCCACATGCTTTGCGTCCAAACAATTCGTTAGCATGACGGTTGAAAGTACGGACAGGAAAACGTGTTGAGCCGACCCCTGAGAAACATGGGACAAGGGCAAGGAGAATATGATGATGATGATCATTCGTATTCAGAATTCCGAAGCGTGTACCGTATGATAATAGTTTTTACTAGAACCGACTACAAAAAAACAAAAATAACGTTATTTATGAAATTTATTGTTTGGCAGCCTACGATTTAATTTAAATTTAAAATTTAATGAAAGCTGGTAAAAAGTTTTTTTTCCAGCGACACAGTGTGGAGTAGTGTCGATACTGTCGATAGCGATACACGAGATGCCAAACGTTGGAACGAGTACATCCTTGTACGTAACGACGTCCGGTCACAGTGGCACAGTCGCACAGTCGCACTGTGGCGCTCGCGCTCGGGTGGCAGGTGCTCGTTACTGAGCCGTCGGATGTGACCTACTGCTCGTTATTTAGTACACGTATAATCTCGTTGGTTAGCTTCACTATTTACCCCTGCATTGCTTTATAATCCTAGCAACGTCGAAACAGTAAGGTTAAGGTTTGTAAGCAACATCCTTACAAATACGACTTTCTTTACTAGCAAGCTTGTGAGAAAATATGAGCAATTTTGGTAACGGGCCTGGTGTTTACAAAAGATTAGGCGTTTGGGGTTCCAGAGAACCTCCTCACAATACGAGTCGTATCGAAGAGTACTTCTGCATCAGGCCTTTTATCCAACTGCGCAACGCCAGCTTCGACAGATGGTCGTCGAAGTTTCTGGCCATTAGGCCATGGGCTAGTAACCATAATCACACTCTATCATCTGTAATTACGAGGAGACTCGGGTGCATCAGCGGGGACAAGGGATAGGCGCCGTAAGCAACATGGAATGTGTAGTGCGACACGATCCATGTTCCTTATAAAGCCCTTTGCGTTCCAGGGCCGCGGTGACACTTTCGAACAAATTCCACAACCCTGGCAGGCTCTGGCCCTAGCGGGCCCCGTCTTCTATGCTGACATCTCTTTGAGGCGTGCGTGGAACACAACGCTCCATAGACCCGGACCCGGTGGTGGGACAGTGAGCCACCCAACGCTCGCCGTCCGCAGGCCCGCGCCTACGGTGGCCGGGGATCGCTTTGCGACTCCCGACGACGCCCGGGGCGTCTTCTTCTGTAGCGGTGGTTGGGGCCAAGGACTTGTATCTCCCTTGCGCGGCCCGCCTCCCCCTTCATTAGCATTACTGCTTCGCAGAAGGAGGTGACCGCTTCCCAAGCCGAGCGATTCTTACAGTGCTGACACCCGGGCGTATCCACCCGCTGAATCCGAAACAGGTACCTCCCGAAACAGCCGTGTCCGGTGAGTACCTGCGTCATGCGGAAGGTGAAGACGCCGTGGCGCCTCTCCAGCCATTCCCCAAAGAGGGGTTTCACCGCCGCAATTGTGGTGTGCCCAACTCTGGGTTGCGATAGTCACCGTCTCCATACAGCCATGGTACCCTGCTAGAATTCCGCCGCGCTGCAATTTGCCACGGCACCGGCGTTTCGCCCCGGCGGCGGCAAAGCGCCTCCACGCGCCACGCGTAAACGTGCGCAAGGGCTCTCGCTTGTAGATCCCACGGCGGTAATCCTTCAATTAATGACTTGCCTAGCCAAATCATTTAGGACCTGAGGGCTCAGGGAATTAAGGGCGCCCCGACACGGACAGGTTAGGTTCTTTTAAACGCTGCAAACAGAAATAGGAGCCCCGCGCAAGGGGGTTCCGTCGCATCGTCAAGACTAACTTTGTGGAGGCCATTTCATGAAATGGCCAATTTTGCTGCATGACTACGATATAGATAAGTCTGTAAACGAACGTTTTAAAGAATTTTAAGTATTTTACTTAAATAAAGAAGTCTCTAAATGAAGTGTCTCATAGATTTTCGTCATACGGTTCCCCTATTCTATGAACGGCCTAAGCATCTGCCAACCACGTTCATTAAAAATGTTGTATTAGACGCATTTGCTGGATGTCATTTCGGCCGCTGAATAGAATAGAAAACATTTATTCGGCACAGACACAAACGTACAGCAACAAAGACAAAGTAACAAAAAATAATAGTAGATATAGAATAGGGTTCCATGCAAGAAATTAAAACCCAGGAAAATACTTTTGACACGGACGGAGCCGCGGGTCTTTATAAATACAAATGATCATTGTCAGCACCTTCCTGTCCTTTGTCCCATGTTCCGTGGTCGGCGCGCGGCCTAACACATTTTCCTGTCCGTATTGTCAGCCGACATGCTAACGAATAATAAGTGAAGTTGCGGATACTAACCATACATTCAGCATTATTTTCTCGATACACAATAAAATGATAATTTGCGTTTGTAAGTTAAAGCTAAAAAAGATTTGTCCTTGTTATTTAAGCAGTTTTCTTTCCGAGGCACGTCCCTCGTGGCGCAAACACTCAAAGATTATTTCGATAGTTAAAAGGTGCACAGAGCACAAAGAGGAATAGACAAAGCACCGGTGCACAGGATGAGAATCCATCAATCTAGAAAGACAATAATCAAATTTATGAACATCATACATAATGCCGAAAATACTATTTATCAATTTTTAACAATCTACTGGAATAAAATATGGTGGGTATTTGTGAATACTGATGGTCCACTGGAAATTATAGTAATAAAATATGGTGGGTATTTGTGAATACTGATGGTCCACTGGCAATTATAGTAATAAAATATGGTGGGTATTTGTGAATACTGATGGTCCAGTCCAGTCCTGGCAATTATAGTAATAAATTATTGTTATTTATTAATGTTCTATTATTTAGATGTATCCAGTACTTCATACAAGTGTCTAAGGTCGATTTGCAGTTTCTTTGCGGAATGACTTGTTTATCCTAGGTTTGACCAACGCCATTAACACCAACGACTAAGGCCAATTCGGTCCAACCCCGATTTCATCAAATTGAGTTTCAGCGTTTGACTGTCCAAATAGTCTCTCCTAGGATTAAAAAAAACTTTGTTAGTCAAAGGTAGAAAAGCGCTATTCGTTTGGACTAAGACGTTATGTCAGACATGGGGTCTGTAGGCAAGCCTAGGAGCGCCAGCTTCAGTGTTTGACTAGAACATATACGTCACTAAAAGACCGAAGAGGATTTAGTCATTTTCATAGCATTATTTTTAATACAGTTGTTGGATGGATCACATCGTGTTCAGCTTTAAAACCTTTCAGAGGAGAAACGCTATGGTGTCAATAGTTAGAAAATCGAAAAACATGCTGCGCATTTTTCCGTAGTCAAAAAGGAACCCTTGTAGTTTCGCCATGTCCATCTGTCTGGTTGTCTGTCTGTCCGTCTGTCTGTCTGTCCAGATCTATCTGTCCGTCCGCGGTTTAGCTCAGAGACGCTTAGCGCCAGAAAGTTGAAATTTGGTATGGGTATACATATTAATCACGCCGAGAAAGTGGTAAAATAAAATCCTGTTTTCTTTTTAAGGTGTCCCGTGCAAAATGGCGATGATTTTTAGGGTTCCGTACCCAAAGGGTAAAATAGGACCCTATTTCTAAGACTCCGATGTCCGTCCGTCTGTCAGTCTGTCCGTCTGTCACCAGGCTGTATCTCATAAACCGTGATAGTTAGACAGTTGAAATTTTCACAGACGATGCATTTCTGTTGCCGCTATAACAAAAAACAATAAAATAAATATTTAAGAGGCTCCCATACAACTTACGTGATTTTTTTGCTCGACATTGATAATGACAACAGGTAGACGCTTGAAATATTCACAGAATATTTAGTTATATACTTATTCACTTAAAAATAAATAATTAAATTAAAATAAAACAAATATTTAAGAGGGGCTCCCATACAACAAACCTTCGTGCGCGAGTCCGACTCGCACTTGGCCGTTTTTTTTAATGGTCTACCCCATGGTGTGGGGTGTCATTGGATAGATCATTTAAAAATATTAAGGGTTTAAAATGCAAATTTTTGTTAGAGTAAGTGTTCCACCTCCTGCCAGTAAAAATAATGCTATGAAAATGACTATCTCTTAAATCATTACCTATCAGTGTGTGAGTTTGGTCTCCTATTTATTGTGCTACCATAATGAAAGCTGCTGAGAACCGGAACTCGGATGTTCTTGTGACTCTAGTGTTATTATACTCTCGTATTCCGTCGTCGCCCCCTTGTAAATGAACCTCAGCCATTAAGTATACATAAATACATAGCTAAGTGATCCTGCGACGAGATATGTATCGCCAGCTACCACCGCTCGCGGGGAGTGGCGACACGCGGCTGTACTACGACTTGTAGGAGTGTTCGACACGCACAGACGCGCGCGCCGGCACGTAGGTATATCACGTGGTCGTAACATTTACTTGAACACCGCAAACTAGATTATACAGTAACAGT
This sequence comes from Mamestra configurata, assembly GCA_002192655.3. Taxonomy (NCBI): domain Eukaryota; kingdom Metazoa; phylum Arthropoda; class Insecta; order Lepidoptera; family Noctuidae; genus Mamestra; species Mamestra configurata. Next base: position 16,019 of record NDFZ01004708.1, on the reverse strand, counting down.
AATTCAGCACGCGCAGAGACGAGCTTGGTTCACGTTACTTCTACTGACTTAACATTCTCTAGTTAGCTATTGAGCAGCTCCTACAACATCATCACGTCATAGACACAAGAAGGCGCTAAAATGCCATAGCTAAGCGAGATTATGCTGAAAATATATTTGAGCACAAGATTTTCAGCAACGCACGGCTCCTTAACCTTGCTAGATAGGTAGACACCGAGACCACACGACTGTTGCCTGTATCTAATGCCACTGTACCTACATTCCTGTGATTAAAGAACGAGCTGAAGTGCTAGCGCGCAGTCCGCGCCAATAAAATATTACGATGGCGTAAAAAGTGAAGGCTTGTTGTGTACGAGCCATCAGTTACGTTTTACGTTCGCGTTGAGAGGGCCAATCTCGGATTTCCTCAATACGTTTCGAGTCAAACTGTTGTGTGACACATCTTGTTCCGCACTTATTTCAATAAATCCGTGCCCTTGGCGCTTCGCCAGGAGGGCGAGAGGGACACAACTCACAATATCTGCGCGATCTGTCCCACGGTTTTACGAGTACCTATGTGATTGTGATCCGTGTTCCGGTTTACCTACTGAACAGTGTACGGAGTGCGATTCAAAAGCGCAGTCCGAGGGTTTGACTTGCGGCAACACAGTAACCAAACACGCTTGGTGTGGTGATCTCTATTAATGATGAATTTGTTGTGATCTCCGTGTCAGTGTTGTCTTGCAGCAGCTCGTTTCGTTCAACTATCTGTTTCTCGACAAGTGGACTAGTGGTCGCGCTCTAGCTTATTGATTTAAGTTTCAGATTGGTTCGTCCTGCGCCCTCACTGTGAACAAGCGCCTCGCGGCGTGCGGCGGGGGGTAGCTGAGGCGCGGGGGACGTACCGCGGCGGTCGTACAGGATCACTTAGCGATGGCGGCTATGCGCTATGCAAATCCGCTGTTAGCTCTGTTAGCCCGGGCTACATGAATTTTCATAAGATCTGCTTTTAATATTTTACCGCGGGAAAATGATGTTGCATCTGTTTACTGCAGTAATAGAGACTGCTTTTTCGCAAGATTATTTTCCTTGATAAATGAGATGAGCTCTGAGTTTTTCCGTTCGGAACACCATACACACAGTTATTGAAACGTTATAAACTTCAAAGCTTGGAGTCTAGACGCAGCTTGCTTATGGCCTTGATGCTTCATGGTCTATGCAATAACAGGCTCGATTGCACTGATATTACTAATAACTTATGTTACATTGTACCTAGAACTGTAATGCGTCGGGGGGCGCGCGTGCCTCAGCTGTTCCACACTGCAAGGTGCAGAACTCACGCTGGAGCACGAGTGCCTCTCCGGCGTATCGTAGATACGTATAACAAACACTTTATCGAATTAGATATTTTCGCGCTTACACACTCAAAGTTCAAAAGAATGGCTATTGAATCTTTAAAATAGTTACTTTACTTACACCTAATATTATCCCTAAAATACCTACGAGTACCTACTTTTCTGTCAAATCTAACGCACGCTTTTAATAATTGTATAAGTAGTTTGTTACCATTATTTCGCGGACATTTGTGTGGGTTACACGTTCACCTAGCTAATTTTTTTTTTCAGGCATACCTTTTGTTGTAATGTGTAACTGTTTTATGTCCCAATAAAGTAAAAAAAATAAATAAACAAGTTTGTATAATAGATGGTGTCGAAGTTCATCTACGTTCATTGTTCAGTGCACTCACTATGTTGCCTCTCCCGGCACTGCCCGTCGTGCTTCGCTGTGGCAGTAGTGAATCCAATCCCACACCAAAATCACATTCCCGCAAGCCTGCAGGATCGAAGTCATCGATCTCGCAGATACGTGGGGTTTGCGGGACTGCAAAACCTTGGTTTTTATGTGTAGTTATGGTTACGAATTCGTAAACTGTTATTCCTATGCAACTTGAAATGAAATTTCTCATATTAGGTGTAAAATTATTCGGGGCATGGGTAATCTAAACTTATATTATAAAAAGGAAATATTTGTTTGTTTGTTACGATTTAACTCAAAAACTACTCTACCGATTTTGAAAATTCTTCACCGAGTAACATAGGCTATATTTATTTCCAGAAATGATTAGGGATTCCTACTAAAACTTGAATAATGTAACCCAAGGTGTACAAAAATTGTCATAAAATGTCTTTCGTCGCATGCGATGCGAAAACTATTGATGATAGAACAAAACAATGTACTACAATACATGGTATTAATCTATATCTTCTTTTTTGTTTCACCTGCGATCAGTCTCTTGATAAGCAAGTGGGTGGAGGGTTGATTTACAATTGGGGTCTGAACTCCTTAGTCCATTTCTCGTCTTACAATTGGGGTCTGAACTCCTTAGTCCATTTCTCTTCTTACAATTGGGGTCTGAACTCCTTAGTCCATTTCTCGTCTTACAATTGGGGTCTGAACTCCTTAGTCCATTTCTCTTCTTACAATTGGGGTCTGAACTCCTTAGTCCATTTCTCGTCTTACAATTGGGGTCTGAACTCCTTAGTCCATTTCTCTTCTTACAATTGGGGTCTGAACTCCTTAGTCCATTTCTCGTCTTACAATTGGGGTCTGAACTCCTTAGTCCATTTCTCTTCTTACAATTGGGGTCTGAACTCCTTAGTCCATTTCTCGTCTTACAATTGGGGTCTGAACTCCTTAGTCCATTTCTCTTCTTACAATTGGGGTCTGAACTCCTTAGTCCATTTCTCGTCTTACAATTGGGGTCTGAACTCCTTAGTCCATTTCTCTTCTTACAATTGGGGTCTGAACTCCTTAGTCCATTTCTCGTCTTACAATTGGGGTCTGAACTCCTTAGTCCATTTCTCTTCTTACAATTGGGGTCTGAACTCCTTAGTACATTTCTCTTCTAACAATTGGGGTCTGAACTCCTTAGTCCATTTCTCTTCTTATTGTAGGTTTCAAGTACGTGCCATCTTTTTAACTTTCTTGTTGGGCTATTTGGATTTCGGATTAGACCACGTGCTAGTGGATTGGCGTGATGTCTCAGGCGCTCCAGGTAGAGGTTTTCCTTGAACTTTATCTCCTTAGCCACAGTTGGGACCTCTAGGTGCTCGTGAATTTCGGTGTTAGTTTTATACCATGATGGATTGGCTAGAGTCCTCAATATTTTATTTTGTGCACGCTGAATGATGGCTAAGTTCGATTTACTGGCAGTACTCCATATTTGGATACTATATGTCCATACTGGTTTTAGTATGGAGTTATAATAATAATAATAATAATCAATTTATTTCAAAAATAATACACACATTAGTCACAGTTAAAATGTCAGCAGCATTATTAGGTCATCATTATAAATTACATAATATTACAAAATTACAATTATTATATTAATACAAGTCATATGTGTCGCCCACAACAGTGCGCAATGATGGAGCAATCCAAACGGCAACCAGCAACTTATTGTGCAGAAGCAGTCTCGATTGGGGCCCTAGCAACCAATACAAGCTTTTGAATCGTACGTTGAGTTCCGTCCTCTTCGCTTTGACACTTCCTTTCCAGGTGAGACGTCGGTCTACAGTGTTGCCCAGGTATTTAACCGAATCTCTATGTGGGAGTTCTTCATTACTGAGCTTGATCGCGGGGCAATCCCCTTCACGGAGTGCAAAAGTTATATGCGTGGATTTAGACGCGCTGGTGCGTATTCGCCATTTATGGAGCCACTTTTCATATAAACCGTAAACATACACTGCTCGAAATAAAAAATCAAAAAGTCATAAAAACAAAATGATTCCAATTGTTATTGTATAATTTTTGCAATTTATACAATTACAAATGGAATGTGATATGAATTGAAACAAAGAGAAATAAATAATAATATATCACATAAACACATCTTCAATACCATATAAGACAATAGGTAGGGGTTTGCTTGGTCGCTTGTGCGTAGCTTTGTTCGCTTTCAGCGGTTAGATCAACCATTGGCAAACCGGTGTATCTGTTATTTGTGGTGATGGAGACTGTGCAACTTTTTTCCTCTTCGTCTTTCCATTTGAGAGGTTCGATGTGACTTTCTCCGGGCTCCGTCGACCGGGCCGAATGAAAACTTTATTTTTAATTAAAGGATCTGTACTTCGATATTCAGGTCTTTAGATATTATAATATGTAACCCATTCCATGATGTGGCTAAGCATTTTATGATATTGCCAAACGAGAATTGAAGCACCTAGCATTAAACGTTGACGTTTAAATGATATTCTCAGTTTTCGCTGGCCATTTCATGAAATAGAACCATTTCATGAAATTTTCGGCCACATCATAAAATGGCCAATTTTATGATATGGCCTTGACATTCTTATTTAATACTTCATGCACACAAATGTATAGAGGTGGACTTTTTCTACCAGACAACCTTTGGGTGATGCAGACACAAATTAAATAGTGGTAGGTGCAATGTGAGAAAAAACAGAATCGCGATCAATATTTAATTAATGCAAAGATATATATATAAACTAAACATATAATACAATACTATAATCTATCTATCTAATATATCTAATACCTTTAAACGAGCAACTCTTGTATGTCGTACCGATTCTAACCATATATATAAGTCGATTTCGCAAAAAATGTAGCTTATCCCTTTTTGGCCATAAGGCATCGATATGTAATAAATCACAACATGATTAATATAAAGTACTCTGTATACGTGCGAATTGATTTTTTGGCAACTTATTTCAATAATAGTAATCGTTGGACTTCTTCAGTACAAATGATTACATGTTATTTTGGTTTTAAAACGATTTAATTTGTTAAACCACTATTGTTTATTTACGATAATTATTCTTTTACAATTTGATTAATTCCAAAAAAAAAATCGGCTGCGACTGTCCGCACTTCTCCCTGCTCAGCAGGGCTTAGAAACCGGAAAAAAATTCGAACCGGTAAACGCCTTAGTACATAGGGAACTTATGATTTCGGTTTGGTTCTACCTTTAACCCCAATTAAACGGTTATAAGCTACAAAAGTTCGTAAATGGGTTTTGTGGAATTAACCGGTTTTGAACGGTTTTTGTCGCCTACCTCCAATGGGCAGCCGTGCTGAAGTATAAGAACCGGCTGCACTACTGCCCCGCCGAAAGCGGACGCCGCGTGTCGCTCGGCTCTCGCGGAATAAACCGGTTAATTAGGGTTCTTCTTAACGCTCTTTTAACGTTTCGACTCCGAACGAAAAAAACGATAAAACCGGTTTATAACATTTAATAACCGGTTATTTTTAAACCGGTTCCAAGCCTTGCTGCTCAGTACTCCCCCCCACCGCTCGGCGCCCGGTACTCGACACTCGTCTGTGACGACATCTCGCGTGACAATTACTTGTCCCTGTGCTCAGTTGCCCGGGTGACGCGGAACACGCACGACCATGCAGAAGGCTCACTGACTCCATGAATACCACGTGTTTAAAGTAACACGGTGCTGTGTGTCGCGGTTCCTTTCTTGAATAAAATTTTAGCTTACATTTTTATAAAACGTTAACGTTTTATAAAAATGGTTGCAAAATTCGGTTGTGTACTAAGAGTCATTTAAGTTTGCCACTCTAAAGTTCGTCACAATTCGCAGCGCAGTAGTCTATTTTACAACCGATCGGATCATAACACCGCGCATGCGCGGTCTCGCGGAAGCTGGCGCATGTAGTGGCGTCTCAGTCGCTCGTATACGTTCAATGCTTACTTGGGTCGCGCTTGCTCAAGGCAAAAAGACTGTCGATGCCATAAGTGTTACTCATTGTTATTATTTTAAATTAGTTGTTATTGTTTTGCTATCTTCTTATTAATGCCTTTAATGGCCCCACAAATTTATTTATGGAAGGAGTTTTGGAAATTTTGAGCGATAGTGAGTAAATACTAAAAGACTTTATATTGACGAATAAACTTTATATTGAACTAGTTTGGGTAATGCGCTGTGCCCCCGCTTGTGTCTGTGTTTGTGATCCACCTTCGACCTGCGACAATGAGTTAGCTGGCTATACTTCAAGTGAGTGCATATACCTTTAAATTTAGCTTTCATTTATTTGGTGCGAACACAATCCCTCACTCTCAATTACCTATACTTATTACCTTCTTATGCATTTCTACCTACTTATCTTACAATCGCAAACTGCTTCTACAACTTTATTCAAGTGAGTAAAAAAAACATAATACGTATAAAACAAAAATATTTTTACGCGCTAACACTTTTTTACTCGATTGCACCTGCGCGGTCGTCACAAACAGCTAACTTCAGAGAGGCAAAGATGGTTTGCTAGCAGAGAACATAGTTTCAGTTCGGTTCACTAGATTTGGAGCAGTTTGGTTTGACAGGCTGCGATAGACTGACAGACAGTCACGCGTGTGATTTCTTTAAACATTCCATTTTACATGCGGACCTTAAAAACCCTAAAAACAAGTATAATAGTTGCTCAGAGTGGAGCTTCTGTGCCTGTCTCCGTTACTTGGCGTTCGTCTCTCAATGAGCGGCTGTTGCCCCATATAAACGAGACCGCTTTGCTTTTGAGCATGACGAGCTATTGCTGCCTTCTTATTATGCTCTGATAATTAATTACTTAATCACTGCAGAGACTCTGTTTAATCCTTCCTCCCTCTGACGGCATTAATATTCTCATTTGTAACTGAAAAAACACTATGATTTACGAATATTCCCTACTTCGTTGTTTGCAGTAGAGTCCGTTGTCAGAATCAGTAGTAGGTACACCTATATCTATCGCTACATACAATGAATGGAATTAAACAATTGTTGTTTTATGTCTCTTTCTACAAGAATCCCGTGTCGTCAGGTACGGTAGTGCCCCCGTCAAGACATTGCCGACCCCTGTTTGTTCATTGTGGTTAAAACTAGAAGCCTGTTGTGAAGTGAACTTGTGCTGTCAATCCACAGCTTCTGGGTAGTTTCACAGTGTTGTCAGTGATATCATTAACAGCATACAAGTGTCTCGCTTTGTTTTTAAATTCCATCCATTAAAGAAGCTCCACTTCTAATATTAGCACGTGGACTAAGATCTCAAAGCTCCCAGACCTCCTTTTTTTTAACCGACTTCCAAAAAGGAGGAGGTTCTCTTCATTATCGACTGTTTTCTTTTGTATGTTTGTTGTGCGATCATTCCGTCATTTATTATTTGATTTTGATGATTCTTTTTTTATTCGAAAGTCTCTCTCCTGAGGTGGTCCCATTGGCACCAAGTCAGAATCTGATGATGTGATCTTAGGGAAATCGTGAGCTGGTGATGGAAGGTATAAGTTAGGATCTTATGCTGGGATCCCAGGAAAAATGTTTTTTCAGCGATATTTTCGCCAACTGCCAACCGATTTGGATGATTTTTTTTTGTTTGGAAGAGTATTTTTCTAAACTGGCTCCATTTCAATTTGGTGAAGAACTGGATTTCTGAAGTAGGCAACGGAACTCTTCAATTAGTTATAGCAAATCTCCCGGGATTGCTGAAATTGCATGTCTGGTTATTGATTACACCAGTTCATAACATAACATCACGCCGGTACGCTGTGAAGGGGTACGCAGATGCAAACAAGTCAACCTGAATTAACAAATTTTCGGGGTTATCTGTTTGGGCATAACTTTATTGTTTATTAACCGATCTTGATGCTTCTTTTTGCATTGGGTTTAGTTATAGCAATATTGCATTTACACTGTACTGTGAACTTCCAAGATAAACCAGTGACCTCACCTTAAAATGAGTAGAAACTAGTACCAAAGCAAAGTAGATATTAGACTGTGAGCTGGTCTGGACTTAGACTCCGAAGGCAAACAAAGTAACTCCTTAACGACAAATAGTACAACCACTCATTATGAGAATTATGAATAGTATAGAATAGAATACTCTTTATTATTTACACCATATAAGTTACAGAAAAGATCAGCCAATCAATCAATCAATCAATCAATCAACCAACCAACCAACCAATCAATCAATCAACCAACCAATCAACCAATCAATCAATCAAAGAATATCAAATGATAATAATAATAACAAAGTATAAAATAACTTTATTTTCGGCAGTTTTTGTTTTTTTTTTCGTTTTTTTGACATTGACTTCCGAAATTAAAGTTATTCTCACTAACTAAATATATGGGATAGAGTAGTGTTAGTATGTACTTTTAACATACGCATACCTACTTGCTTAGGCCGACGGCTAATTTGCAGGTATCAGGTGCTAAAGCCAATAATCACTTTTTTGTTTTTTTTTGTTATGGTATCATTCCGCCAAATTATGAATTGATTCTTGTTTTATTCGTAAGCCTATACTTGTGAGGTGGTTCCAGTGGCACCAAGTCTGAAGCTGATGATGGGATCCCAGGGAAATCATAAACATAAATCATTTATTTCGCCAGAGATATTTTATTTATTTTATTTGATAGGTACACCAACGACCTCTTCACTAGGGACATTAACATAATAAAAATTACACATGCATTAAGTTATGGTGAATTAGTCACTTACACAGCACTTACGTAAAAAATTACTTCTTAAACATACGTTTCAACAAGATTATTAACTCGTGAGGATACAAAAACTAAATTAGAAACAAAGAACAAAACATTAAGAATATAAAAAAGATAAAATCATAATAGAAATTAGAATCAGAGATCAAAATTATCATTAAAACATTAAGATTAAGAAATAAAAAGTAAAATTAATATTCAAAAATTCAAAACGGCAGAATGCGGTAACGAGTGCATTATGAAAACATTCCAAAGATTACAAAAACCAAAAAATGTTATATTAAAAAAATAGAAAGTAATAAGTAGGCTATGAAATTATGATACGTCGCTATTAGTTATAAGTTTTCTGCGAAATTGGGAATATGGGTCTGTAAATACATCAATATTGTTGCAGATATCTATTTTTAACCCCCGACGCAAAAGAGGGGTGTTATAAGTTTGACGTGTCTGTTTGTCTGTCTGTGTGTCTGTCTGTCTGTGGCATCATAGCGCCCGAACCACTGAACCGATTTCAGTTTAGTTTTTTTTGGATGAAAAGAGACTTAATCGAGAGTGTTCTTAGCTATGTTTAATAAAAATCGATTGAGCCGTTTAAGAGTTATGGTGGGTTAAAGTAGGGATGGAAGAACCAACATTCTACAAATGTGCCCAAAATGGTTGTCAAATGAAAGATAAGATATTTTAAAAAACCCCCGACGCGACGTTTTCTTTGTAGAAATATTAATAGGTAGGTACTTAGATTCTTCCTAACTAATATTTTGTTGTAATTATTATTAATATTTTTAGCGGTGTTTTAGTTTTTATGTACAGGTTGTTAAATAAATCAAATTAGTATTTCGTACTTTTTTAGGTAGGTTTTTGTGTCGGGGGTTTTTATTATAATTAGCCATTAATCGATTCAAGGGGGCATTGAGACCAAGGTTGGTTCTTGATGAGGACGGTGCAAAGGTATTTATTTTGCGTAGAGATCTAGTGACAGTACATCTAGGTACAGATATATTAATTTCTGATAATAACTCAGGTTTATCCACCAGGTTATGGATAATTTTATAAAATAAGAGCTGATCAGAAGTTCTTCTACGTTGTTCAAGTGAAAACATATTGAAGTGATTAAGCCTTTGGGAATAATCAGCGCCATGAGGGCAACTAGAGCATCTAAAGCGTAAGTACCTGGTGAAGGCCTTCTGTATACGTTCAATCCTGTTAATATGGACACGATATTTGGGATTCCAAACTGGAAAGGCGTAGTCAAGTATGCTTCTGACAAGAGTGTTGTAAAGCACTTTTAGTGTCGATGTGGACTTTTAGTGTGGATAATGGCCACGTATTTGACGAACATTGCCTTCGAAAGTATTGACACAATGCAAAGTATGGAAGTTATTCGACTTGGAAACAAAAGTGTGAATATCGTATAGTTTCATAAGCAGGCCGAGTTATATCGAGCGCGCCTCGCTGGCTTCCACACATAGTTGGCAGAATGGACAGAGGCACAACGAACCTTGTTAAGAGAATTTCCTCTGTACCTTATTTCTCCACTAAGTTAAAATATAGAAGAGACCAGGTGTGGCGAGTCATAATCACTAGAGTTGTATCAATGAACAGTACCACATTATTATTCGATATTTTTGTTATAAATCTTATGTATAACAACTATATTTCAATGCTGATATCAAACTACTGTCAAGAGTATTTTTTATGTTTCCATCCTCGTCTTTTAATATAAAGAGCAGCTAATGTAATACCTACGTTTTCTACCAAAATATGTACAAACCACGAAGCAACTTCGTGGTACACACTTTATTCTCAGCAAAGCTGGGAAATATTTTACGTAAGTTTATGGCTAATGGAGCCTTATGAAATTGTGAGTTATGAACGAAAAGGTTGCACCGCGGATTAGCTTGTCCTAACTTTTTGTTAAGAAAATGTGCGGAAGAAACCTACCCTTGAAATGAGCTTGTATAAATACGTACCCACGCTGTATAGCGCAAGTGGTGGAAACTGGTCGTTGATTATTTCATGAATCAGTGTGTACTCCTGAAATTTTCCTGACAAAACGTTTGGCTCTCCAAGCCAAACGTTTTGTCAGGAGCATTACCCGGTGTGAGCGCTTGGGTTTCACGACTTAGGTACACAAGTTTAGTAGTTCGTTCGATTCGAAGTAAAACAGTCAGTGAAACAAATATAACTTTAATTAATTAGGCACTCCAATTAGTACATACAACTATTAGAAAAAAATAATTAGGTATCGCGAATCGTTAGTTTGTCGACGCGCGGTAGTGAGAGTGTGTAGTCGCAGGAGCAAGGGCGAGGTCGCGGCTCGCTCGACGCAGACGCATGGCGGGGGGTGAGAACAGGTACGGGGTGCGCTATAGTGATGTGAAGCGCGGCGCAGGCGAAATTCTGGTCGCGTAGTGTTGGCGCGAATACCCTTTTAAACGAACAGTCGTAAACATGCATATTCTTTGGATATGTTGGACTAGGCATGTATATCGTCTCCCTGTCGTTTCGTGCGACGCAGGTCCTTAGTTATCGCGCAGAAGGAGGCTGCGGAAAGGGAGAGGGAGATCACAACCGCTCTCCCTGCCCGCAGCAGGCGCATCGGGCGTCGGACTTGGGGATGTCCGTCGCCCCCCATTCATCCGGACCCGAGGTGGCGGCGCGTGGTGTTCCCGTGCGCCCCTCTTTGACGTAGCAAGGGGAGTCAAACACCTCACACCCCTCGCCGACGCGAGGTGGCCCGCAGAGGCGGGCCGGCACCAGCCGGGGATTGCGGATGTCGCATACGTTCCCGCGATCCCCGGCGTAGGTGGGAGATGGAACACCGGGGTGGTTTTAGTCAGTAAGAGTCTGACAGACCCCTCCACCCGCCCCAGGGTGGAGGATTTCCATGAGGATTTCCCCGCGAAAAAAAAAAAAAAAAAGGCATGTATATCGTACCGCCGTGCCCTCATCTCTGTGGTAGGCGGTGACCTCTCGTTGCCGGCCGTAGTCCATTCTATGGTCGGTGGGGAGGAGTCCTGGGACGCGGTGGTCTCCTTCTGCGAGACAGTTATCGCGCAGAAGGAGGCTGCGGAAAGGGAGAGGGAGATCACAACCGCTCTCCCTGCCCGCAGCAGGCGCATCGGGCGTCGGAGGAGGGCATATGCTGCCCTCTTCCGGCCCCCCTAACTGGGTCCAGGGGCGGCGGACTTGGGATGTCCGTCACCCCCCATTCATCCGGACCCGAGGTGGCGGCGCGTTGTGTTCCCGAGCTTTGACGTCTTTGACGTCGCGGGGGGCGTCAAACACCTCACTCCCCCCGCTGACCCGAGGTGGCCGAGGCCGAGGTGGCGAGGTGGCTGGCACCAGCCGGGGATTACGGAAGTCGCGTACGTTGCCGCGACCCCCGGCGTAGGTGGAAGATGGAACCCCGGGGTGATTTTAGTCAGTAAGAGTCTGACAGAAAACGTCAAGATCCCTTATTTCTGTTATTTTAGTCCGATATTGTTCAATTATATACAACAACAATAACGCCTAAGATTGTTATTTTGAATAGTTATTGTTAAACTATTTGAATCTTAAATGTATATTTAATCTAGGCATCCTACCCATATTAAGAAAAGCATTTTTTATTCATGTAAAGGCAATCAAAAGCGAGAAAATCAAATAAACAATAGCTTTTAAAGCCAATTCAGCAGCCTGCCTCAGTTCTCCACTTAACTGCACTATTTTCTCCCAACTTTATTATTCCTTTCATTACCCACTTTCCTTTATGTTGTCCTTCCTTTAGATTCTCACAGTGTTAGTGTTATTCTAATTTCAGTACTTAAATCTGAAACCATGCCTGTGATGACCCGCAAGGCTACAGCTCAGGATATGGAGCTAAAACTGAGAACGGCTCTCCAGGAACTAAAAGCCTCCAATGACCAATGTCAAGAAATGTTACAGGAGAAAGAGGAAAGTGAGGTGGAAGAAAGGAAAATGGTCCACAAAAACACTTGCCTTAAACGGGAGCTAGTTGATCTCAGCCAACAATACCATGATGCTGTTGAAGAACGCGACCAACTGCGGGCAATCACAGATGGTTTCAACAACTGTAGTAACCAATATGAGGAGGCTTTACGTAAGGTTAGGGACCTAGAGGATGAATTAGTTCATGCTAACAGTTGTATTATCAAATTGCAAAATGAAAAACAAAGTACTCAGGTTAAGGAACTTCTTAATGAATTACTTATTTAATGAACTACTTAGTTCTAATAATAATTGTAATCCTCATTCCATCGTCAAAATTGACCTAACTGAAGATTCCTTATTGAAACAGAAGTGTAGTTATAAAGCTAGTCATAATAAATTTAAAAAATATGCAAAACTAAATAGAATTATCAAAAGATGTTATCGATACAAAAAGCAACCAAAACACTTTTCCAAAAATATTCAACCCCGGAAAGAACGTGTTGACCTGATTAGTAAATTAAATAATTATCAAATTAAACTAGAAGACAGCATAAAAATATATGAGATTGATTTATTTTTTTTGAGTTTTAGGTAAATTAGTTGGTAACAACCCAAGTTATTCTACACAAAATTATTGTATGCCAGGTTCGACTTACAAGCATATTATGGCATTATTAACAAACAATAATAATTATAATTCTAATACCAACATTACTGTATTTATAGGTAATAGTTTAAAAGTAAAACAAGCAGATATTACAGACTATATAACTGAGATGCTTAAGTAAAAACCAGCGGGGAAGAAGTTCGTTCCTTGAGAGAGGCCATGGTAGAGCGGACAAATTTGACCTTAAGTCTTGTCTCCCAGTGGGGTGATGACAATCTGGTCTCTTTTAACGCCACCAAAACACAAGCATGCCTTTTTACCGCGAAAAGGAGTCGTTTCGACCTAACTCCGACTTTTCGGGGTACTTCTGTTCCTGTAACCGATCGGCTCGAGCTCCTAGGCATGGAGTTGACAACCAGTCTCAACTTTGGTGCCACCATTGAGCACAAAGCCCAAACTGCGGCCAAAAAGCTGGGCATCCTAAATAGAGTGAAGCGATACTTCACGCCTGGACAGCTTTTAACCCTCTACAAAGCACAAGTCCGATCCTGCATGGAGTATTGCAGCCACCTTTGGGATGGCTCAGCTAAATACCAACTTGCCGCGCTTGACTCGGTGGAACACAGAGCTAAAAGGCTCATTGGCGACGTAAG
>NDFZ01004707.1:70615-139411 GCA_002192655.3 Mamestra configurata | reverse complement strand
GTAGCTTGATGTGCTGGCGTCTGTACTAAAGGTCTTAATATCGTCGCACGCACACACATTTACTATTATTAGTAGAATCCCACTTTACGTTTGCAACGTTTTTACTCAAGTTCAGCCATGCCATAGTTTTTTTTATTATAGAAGGCCGATCACATATTCTATTAAAAAGACAGCAAAAGGGTATAACACTTTTTTCATTCATATTGATATATTCTTCATCCTACACATTACAATATTTGAAATTCCTAAAAAATCTTAATTATTACAAAATCCCGGAATCCCGGAGGCATATCCATATTAATATATACATGCCAGTTCATTGCCCCCAGATCAATCTACCTACTCCGATCACTGATAATAATATCAGGAAAATTCAGGACCATCTTGATGTCACATTTTTTTTTATATTCACCTGAACAGTCAAAAACGAGTCTTGGCAGTTTATCATACCTTTACAAGTCATAAAAATCATTCAAAGGAAAGGATACTATTTTATGGATAATAAGTATTACAACTCGTAAACGTCTACAGAATGTCTTAGTCCATAACGGGGTGAGAAGTAATTTTATTCCATAAATACTTAACTAACTATATACACTAGAAATAAAAATAAAATCTCCTAACTAAATAAACCCTAAAATAACGGGGTTGATCAAAGTAGCCAAAAAAAAAGATAGTTTAAGAGTTATTTAGCAAATCATACTTACAAACATTTACAATTAGGTAGATGCAGATAACCCATTTGCACAGGTCCAAATTTTTAAAGGTCTCACTTCTTTGGTTATCCGAAACACCTCCATAATAATCCAAAAAACCGAGTGCCAGTCGGGAAAACGAAGGGTTCAGCACCATAAACTGAAAAAATCACGGTTCGTGTCTGGAAGTCCCCGTTAATTTTTATTTTATTTTATTATTTATTGTTTTAGCACTAATAGAAAAACACTTTATGTACTTACCTATATTTCAACTTCCTACCTAATAACAAATAACTATTTTTAACACCTTAATCTATGCTTAATATAATAAAGCTGAAGAATTTGTTTGTTTGAACGCGCTAATCTCTGGAACTACCAGTCGGATTCGGAAAATTATGTTTGTATATGATAGCCACATTCATGAGGAAGGCTATACCGTACAGACTATCATACATATTTATAAAAAAACACGAAAATATTAACACACTATTTTACACGAATTGACGGCGTCGTGTTGCGCTGCGTGGTGTCACGTAGTCTTCCGCGGAATCGCCGATATACGACACCCTTCGGCCAAAACTCTTCCTTGAGGTAGGTCTCAATATGATGAGTCCTAATTCGTGTTATGGCGAGACTCCAACTTCTCGACCCTTAAAGTCCAGTTGGTCTTCGCTCGAGCATACTCCACGATCTCCTCAACCTTCGTGGTGTGATGTAGCCAGGACACATACGAGCTGCGTCGTAGGTATTGCCGGCCCTGTGCGTACGAATCTGCGGCAAAAGCTAGTTTATAGATATATGCGTCAAATTTATTGAAAGTGAAAGAAATAGGTCGACAGGCACTTCTTTCCTACGTTCAGTAAGCATAAAGAATGTCAGTAATAATATCAGTTTTATTAGTCCCGGCCAGATAATAACACAGAGAGTGGAGTACAACAATAGAATCATAAACTATAATAATGTGTTACCATTCGTAAGTTTAATAACTTACTCTAAATGATGAAGAAATGTTACAAGCTTATTATTGTTTCAAAAACAAAAAAAAATATATAATAAGTATTTAGAACTAAAGGCTCATATCCGGTTTTTTTTTCGTTGCGTAGGAATTTCCCATATAGCCTATAGCATTCCTCGTGAATGTGGCTATCATATACAAAAAGAATTTTCAAAATCAGTTCAGCAGTTCCAAAGATTACCCCCTACATACAAACTTACAAACATTGCCTCGTTATTATATTAGTATAGATTACTATTGTACCGTACCTTGTTTTTTTAGAAAAATAATAAATCGTCATAACTTTCGATGGTGACTGTACAAGACTTTTTTATTCTGTCAATCATTAATTCAATAATATTTAACTTTAAAAGATATAGACCCAGTATTTTCAAACGAAAAGCCACTTTGTCAAGCTGTGATTGGTTGAATGCGTTTTCAACAGCCAATTGCACATGATTTGTGACGGGTCGATATTACGTCGAGAATAGGCAATCAAATATAAATGGGGAACACACATACTCAGCTGTTCGTCATTACATCATTGTTTGTGTCATGCTATCAAAAGGAACTAAGTGTCAAAACAAGGAAATAATAAGAGAAAAAGATTCCGTCCAATACTTTCCTCCGGATTTATTTATTTAATGATATATTTATTTTTATAACATTTTATTATAACACTATAGACTTCTTGTACGTTTTCCTGTAATAGGTAAAGAACTATAACTATTATCTGCATTTTTTTTTTTTTTCAAAAATTAGTTCCAGTGGTTTTGGAGATAAGGAGGGTCACTTTTTGTCTAATTTCTTGAATAACTTCAAAAATATTTATACTCAAATTATAAAAAAAAATGTCATTAAAACGCCTACCCTTTAATTTAAAATATCACACGGTACAGTTTGAAAAACATTTTTTTTTTTTTATTTCCAGTTTGTCCCCCAAAAGTGACCCCCGTCAAATTTATTTATTGACGTGAAGCGTCCGTGTTTGGGTCACAGAAGTTCATATGTGAACGAAATTTCAACAGAATCGGTTCAGTAGATTCGGAAAAAATTGGCTGTGACAGACGGACAGACATCCGAGTGATCCTATAAGGGTTCCGTTTCTTACGGAAGTTCGGAACCCTAATAATTATTTTCTGAATCATTATTGTTCAAAAAATATTATTGTAATTGTTTTTTGACGATAGTATTAATGAATTAGCACATCAATCATTATTTTATTTAATGGATCATAGAATTATTTTATCAATGATACAATCAGCTGTAGATACCATTTTTAATTCTATTGACCATAAAACATGTACACCTTTTGCTAAGTGAGTATGCAATTAACTGTAATATTCTTTTAATTGATCTCTTAATTGTTTTTATTTTTGTTACAGGTAAGCATGCCAGTTTGTTGCATCACTTCATAATCTACCTAACTCGGGTAATGATAATAAAATTTAATAATCATTATATAATGTGGCAATCCTGTCAGTGTTCGGGACAATTTTCTAATTTTTTTATGCCGAAAGAATAATAAAATATCAGTTGGTTAGATATACTAAGTTATTCTAATTTCTCTGTAATTAAATTGCAAAACAGACATTTAAAATAATAAATGAACTGTTAATCAAAAATATTTTCGACGTCAAAAGTTACAAAGGACAGAGCCCAAAGCGTCTACCTTCACTGGATTTACTAACAATTATTCATTAATAAATCATATTTATGTATATTATTTGACACAAAATCCTAGAATAGGGTACCCGGTCTTTTGATCCAATGTTACCCAAAAGTCCGGCTAAATTGACCGGTGTGTTCGGCTTTCCAGTATCAAGGCCTGGCAATCCTACTCTTACCGCAATAAACTCCCAAATCCATACTAATATTATAAATGCTAGTGTGTCTGTCTGTTACCTCTTCACGCTTAAACCGCTGAACCGATTTAAATGAAATTTAGTATAGAGATAGTTTGAGTTCCGGGAAAGGACATAGGCTAACTTTTGTCGCGAGTAAAGGGCTTGAAGAGGTTGAAATAGGGGATAGAAGTTTGTATGGGAGTGCGTCATTATTGAATATAAAACCATGAACCTTTCTATTTAGGCACCTGAAAAAAATGAATAAACATAATAATGTACAAGCGTTTTTGAAAAATAAGGATCTTAAAAATAAAAATGGCTGCCCAAAGTGACTGTTCCACGCGGACGAAGTCGCGGGCAAAAGCGAATAATTTCTAATTCCAAAATCTTTACTAAACTAGTAACTAACACAAACAAATCAATGTAAAATCTCAAGTATTTCGTTATAATAATATATCAACAATACATTATACCATGACTCATTCGCTACGTAGAATTGAACCGACCGTCGACGAAGCGCGACGTGCAAAACGAAACGTACGCAAGTTGACGTACCGAACGTACAGACGCCAGCACATCAAGCTACCCGAAACTGTCAAATTTCCCCAATCAACCTTGAACCTAACGCTTTAACGGTAAAGTTGAAAATCTGTTAAAGAAATTTGACAGGTTGTTGTAGCTTGATGTACATTACCGGTCAAAAGTAGTTGACCACCAAAAAGGTATGTTCTACTAGCTTCTGTAAGCAGCTTCGCCCGCGTGAATGAAGGAAATTATCTCAAGGGAACATACTCCCAGGATAAAAAGTAGCCTTTGTGATATTCTAGACTATAATCTATATCTGTGCTAAACATCTAGCTCCATTCACCCGTTTTAGCGTGATTGAGTTAATTTATTAAATTAGAAGTGTATGAATTTAATGATTCTGATGAAATGCATAATAATGACACATAATGACGTAACATGAAGTACCTATTACAGCAAATACATAAATTATTAAATATGTCCAGCACAATAAATAAATTATTAGCAAAACAACCTTTTTTTAAATTTATTTCCTATTTTTCATTAACATAAACAAAACTAGATAAACAACTTGTAACACAATGCACGCAATACCTCTTAAGGGGGGTTAAAAGTTAAAAAAGGTTTGCTTGAAAGTATTTTTTTTTAGTTTTCATCATCGTTCAGTCTCTACAGTTTATATGCTAATCCTGACCATGTTATTTATTATGAGAGCCATTTATAACCATACAATTGTCTTATATTGTCAGGTAAAGGACGTATTAAAATAAAGCGCTTTTACAATTACTATTATTTTTGTCATTTAAAAATTATGCACGTCATAATGTAGGGTGAGGTAACCGATTAATGTCCGAGCCTCAGGTTTTATAAATAACAACTATTTGATGTTTTATTTTTTGTTTAAGATGATGTTTTAGTTTTGTTTTTTTAATTTAAAGGTGATTATTATTCCTTTTTCAAAATAAAATAAGTATAACTTTTTGACAACCTTTTTGAAAAAATAACAATTATTAAAAATAGAGAAGGGCTTACTTGTTTATTGGTTTTAACAAGCAGTTACATTAGTTGTTATAAAAATTATGGGTTGTTAGTTTTAAAACGCACAAACTCACTAGGTTACACCGAAATGATAGCCAAAGATTTAAAAAATCACTTCTTACTTTTATTATTGTAGCATTTACTACACAATTAAATTGATAAAAGATATAGTAAGTACCTACAACATACTATAATTATAACAACGGATGATGTTATCAGAGAAATATTTGGCGTATCACATTATATCCGTACCCGCACTAACCTTGCGTTGCGGATAAAGTAGGCATTAAATCCGTGTAAGATCGCTTCATACAAGATACAATACAATGAACCTATTACATATACAAACAGACTGGGTAGATTCGCGTTACTTGACGTCATCTTACAATCGATCCTCTTTTTCTCAGACTTCTGTTAGTATAAGATAATATAAAAAAAAAAAAAAAACAAAATAAAGAAGTTTTTTTAAATATGGCAAAAAGCGTACTGAGAATATGTTGAGCAACGAGCAAATGTGTAGTATCGATCAGAAACGATTACTGGCAAATACTTGCACTGTCCGACTGAACTGGTCAAATTCAAATATGTATGTTGCTTTCCTCAGAAGACCTCAGTGAACATGTTCTCAGATAAATTCAGATAAAAAAAACACGTTTAACAGTGTTACCTAAAAAAAACCAATTTGAAAAATAAATATAATTTCTATGACGATTACTTCTGTTATTGTATGAATTTTAAAAGAGAATCTCCGCTGAGTTGTTTTGATGTTTTTTCTCAGTGGAGTCAGCAAGAAAACACCGGGCTTTTCTAGTTAAATTTAAAAAAATGGCTTGTAAAAGTGTATTTTTTACCTATTTGCAAAATAAATATCTTTTAAATTAGACCGTCAGTGAGAACTTCGGAATTTTTAATGAAGGGCATCAATATTCGCATCTTGATCGCAGTTTGACATTGCTTACAGCCGGTTTCTATAACGTATCAAATTAGCAGCAACAGTCAAATTAGCTACCAACAGTAGCTAAATAGACATGTTTGCCTTTCAAATATGACGTTTCAGCTACTGTTGTTAGCTAATTTGACAGTTGGTTAAAGGTAGATACATTTTTTAAACTGGTCGTTGGAAAACAATTCGAGAGATTTATAAATATTAAAATGCATTGCCTTCATTAGCGATACCCACTCGTGTTCATCACAAATTCAATTAACATAAATTATTTATTTTATTAGCGAATATGTGCACGTCTTTATAACAAAAACTTTGACTGAGCAAGCGTGACTACTGCATTGCTGTCTGGTCTGACGTTTATTTCATAAATAACTGTGTATCGCACATAGATATGAAGAATGGACTGAGCTTTTCCTATCCGGGCACAAAAGTGATCGAGCAGATTGTGCAGCCATATTTTTTTGCCTCGGCCTCTAAGTCGTCACGCCAGCGTTTCCTAAGCCTTCCTCGGTGATGGCGCACGCCCTTTGCCTCCCCCATATAACCCGCCCAATTCCACTTCAACCTGGCAGCCTTGTTGCCTACATCGGCGATTCTTGTTTTAATTTTGATTCTGATTCGGTCACGTCACTGGCTTGCAGTGCCTTCGTCTCTGTGAACAATAGAAAAAGACAGGTGTAGACCGCTTTGTCTCTTTCTACAGAGTGATCCATTTTGTGACAGTATTGCTCAGTTCATTATCTGTCTGGTATAGCAGATGTATTTACTTTGTTTAATATCTAAGCTTCTAATAAAGTAGCTAGATATTCGATCACGAATCATTTTACACTTTATAAGTGATCGAAGCTGTAGATGTTTAGTTACAAAAGTACCTATCAACACCATTTTATAGGCTACAAGTCCCATTAATATAGATGCGTGGGTTAAAACTAGTAGGGCGTAGGTACTTAAGTACATTATGGTTTTTATATTCAAGTTTTGTCATGTACTCATATCGGACACGTCGTCCATGATGTTCTATCGTTGTCATGGAACTCTCTGCCTGCGTCTGTTTCCGAACGCATACAACCCTAATCTCTTCAAAATTAGAGTGAACAGGCTTCTTCTGGGTAAGCTCGCTCCATCGTCGACTTTGTCTCTGTCATCTATGACCTAGACTAGAGTCAAAGCAAACCCATCTCAAATAAAATAAAAAATAACGCTGCCCAAAACCCGAATATCAGAACAGGAATTCAATGACTTTTTCCTGGTAAACCCTGTTATCATCCACACTGGAGACTACAAATTCACGAAAATCATTAAGTAATTCATTATAAAATGTAAAGTACGGAGTTTCAAGAGAATACAGCTTATACTGGTATTCTACTACTAACGTTTGGACTTCATTACATTTCCTGACTCAAAACTTACATCATACATCCGATTCCATCGATTGCCCCTTGAATTTGCCATAGAAGGTTTTATGATATTTTACTACCATCAATAATTTACATGAATATATAAATACTTGTTTTTTCTTAAAAACAAGTATTTATATATTCATGTAAATTATTGATAAAATCGAACAAAAATCGTATAAAAGGAGAAGCTATACGCTTTTGAAGTAATTCTTCTATCTTTGTCACTCAAAACGTTGTTTGAACTGAATGGTGTGACATCAGTATGTCGTTACTGTCTTGTGAGAGCATCACAAGACAGCGTATGACGTTACAGGACAGTAACGCTGTCCCTATCTCACAACTCTTTTCTGCGAGGATGCAAATGTGTTGTAACAGTGGGTAGCACAGCATGACACGATATGCCGTTGGCGTTAATTTAGTTAAGTTACCAATGATACTAAGTTAGTAATACCGGTTTCTCCAAATAGACAATAATGAGGAGGCAAGATAAAACTTATCAAAACGGCTGGATTTGAGTGCGAAATGTTTGTTTTTACTTTTAGGTATTTTGTGAGGTATTTTTTTTTACTTTCATAACTACACACCACGAGTGCAGTTTGAAAAATAACTAGATTTTCTTCCATTGATATACAGATGCCAGCACATCAAGCTACAACAATCTGCCAAATTTCTTTAATAGATTTTCAACTTTATCTCTATTTCGCATTAGTTTCAAGGTTGATTGGGAAAATTCGACCGTTTCAGGTAGCTTGATGTGCTGGCATGTGTACTATTGAATTTATTGAGCATAATATTGAAACTTATTAAACGAAAGGCCGAGTGCGTCAACATTGTTTTAAGGATAAATTCACAATAAAGTTATTAAACGACCTTAAATATTAAACACAAAAGTCAACAAGCATATAGGTAATACTATAAATAAATCAACAGTAGGAATGCCAAGCACCAAGATAACATTATTCATCATCAGCCCTGCTTTATCACAACTATGTTGGGATTGGCTTCCTGTCTGACCTCCACAGCCCAATAAATAGGGATGAATCTTGAGTAAAAAAAAAATCTTTAGTCCGTCACATAGATTTTCGAAAAATATTGTATGCGTATTTTTTGTTTTATCAAATCAATAAAAAATGACGAAGATAAAACGTATCAAAGATCAGGAGTGGGGCCTTGTGACGTCACTTTTCGGTAAAAAGGAACCGAAATGTGACGTCACACGAGTTTTCAACGTACTGTGTCGACTTCATTTTGTGTTTACGTGAAAAAAGAAAAAATACGTGACCAATATTTATTGGAAATCTAACTGACCGACTAATTTGATTGTTTAAGTCATCTACCCTATTGGTGAATGACGATACCGCACGGTAAGGCTTTTTATGATGGGAAAGTAACTCTGTCTGTCCGAATGTTCCCTTAGACAATTGTCGACATTCACGCGGGCGAAACCGCTGGCTGCAGCTAGTAAATAATAAAACAAATTCGTTTCGTTTTTATTCCTGCATGAACTTCATAATCTAACCTCAAATAACGTTTATCAACCGGTGAGTAATCGAATAATAATCTCGATATGTAAATATCGGTTATCCATCGAAAACCTTGACCGTGGCAACGTTGCTTAACCTTGTAGAGGTATCGATTCATTGCCGATTTCGTATCGAAAGCTTGAGTTGCATCATCACTAGCATAACGGAACTTCACGCCTGGCTTAGGCAGGGGTGTACAATATTTTACACTCATATTTCGCCAGGACCCGGAATTTAAGTTTGTACTACCTAAAATCGATTTGATAATAACTGTTTTTATAACTTTTTCCCTTCTTTGATTGAAACTTTTTCGTAAACCATCTTAGTGTTACCATCTGTGAACAAAACAAACGGTCGATCAACTTTCGAGTTTTTACAAGACTAACGCTCGGCAATTAATTTATTATTTAATAATACATAATTATATAGATCATGTGATACAATTTTCAGAGAACTAGATTTTTTACCCGGATATATGGTCCATACCGTATGTTAAAAAAAAACTACGGAATTTAAACACACTTTAAAATGTATGCATAGCTTGGTATTCCCAAGTGGTCTGTATTAATCACTTTCGACTCAAATGCCGGTAGACTGGTCACTGAGGCAGCATTAAAACCATATTACTCAGATTTGATTTTTTAATACTTTTTATCAAATGTGACGTAGCTATGGACGACAGTTGGGTTAAATTGTTTACCCTATCTAATACTTTTAAACCAGCAATTCTTGTATATATAATCTGAATCTCGGAAAAAGCTCGCAACGATTTTAATGAAATTTAGTATGCAGGGGGTTACGGGGTGGGCACGCCACTATTGCGGCGATAAGACCCCTCTTTGAGTAGTGGCTGGAGAGGCGCTACGGCGTCCTCACTTTCCGCCTGACGCAGGTACTAACCGGACACGGCTGTTTCGGGAGGTACCTGTTTCGGATTAAGCGGGAGGACACGCCCGGGTGTCAGCACTGTGAGGATCGCCCGGAGGACACGGTGGAGCATACGGTGGAGGTCTGCCCTGCTTGGGCTGAGCACCGCCATGTCCTCGTCGAGGCGATCGGCGGCGGCGACCTCTCGCGTCCGGCCCTGGTTGAATCCATGGTCCGGAGCGAGGAGGCTTGGGAAGCGGTCACCTCCTTCTGCGAAGCAGTAATGCTAGCAAAGGAGGAGGAGGGCCGCGCGAGGGAAAGGCAAGGCCTTCGCCCCAACCGCCGCAACAGGAGAAGACGCCCCGGGCGTCGGGAGTCGCAGGGCGATCCCCGGCCACCGTAGGCGCGGGCCTGCGGACGGCGAGCATTGGGTGGCTCGCTGTCCGATCACCACCAGGCCCGGGTCGATGGCGCGTTGTGTTTCACGCGCGCCTCAAAGAGATGTCAGCATAAAAGACGGGGCCCGCTAGGGCCAAAGCCTGCCAGGGTTGCGGAATCTGTTCGAAAGAGTCACCGCGGCCCTGGAACGCAAAGGGCTTTAGAAGGAACACGGATGGGTTTTAGTCAGTAAGAGTCTGACACGCCCTTCCGCTCCCACCCAGAGCGGAAGAAGTCATTTGATGATTTCCCATTCTTAAAAAAAATAAAAGAGGGGGTTACGGGGGCGATAAATCGATCTAGCTAGGTTTCATTTTTAGAAAACGTTTACCAAACAAAAAAACGAGCAAAGCTCGGTTTTTCAGGCAATAATCCAAATAATGATGGCGCAATTCTATCATTTAATTTTGCATATTAAGCCGTTGGTCCCGGCTGTCATCTGTAGATCGTTGATAGACTTTACGAATAGTTAGAAGCCAGAAAATCTGACACTAGTCTTGCCAAGGGGTAGGTACGGTATTACCCAGTTACTGAGTTAGGTAGGTCGGATAGGCAGTCGCTGCATGTCAAATACTGGTAGTCAGCTAAAAGGCGAGGCGGATTAATAGAGTTTGAATAATTAATTACACAGAATCGGTCGAAGTAGGTATGGTCGGGGGAGAACCATTTTCGTCTTAAGTGTAAAATGATGATTACCTATACAACGTGTAACAAAATAAACGCAATACTTCTTAAGGGGTCATTGTACTCATCATTATGAACAACTTTTACTATGGGACCAACACTGAAATCGCAAAAAAATCAGCTGTTCAGTACATTTTGTCGAGTTATGTGCACACAAATGTATGGAGCAGTCGATTTTTTTGGCGATTTCAATGTTGGTCCCATTGTAAAAGTTGTTCATAATGATGAGTACAATGACCCCTGTAGAAGTATTGCGTTTATTCTGTTACACGTTGTATAACATAAATACTCGTAGAATGTTATTTTTACCATCTACGTGATTTGCTGGTTTTATCAAATTTAAATTTTATCAGTAAAATTCAATGTATTAGGTAATCTCATTCCCAACCTTATCCTTCCATGGATTAATTCATCTATTTAGTTTATTTCTGTCTTAGTTTACATCTGTAATTTATTCAGTCCTGCAGTATGGCCGTGGTATTTCACTCTTCATTTAGTTACGAAGATCTGTCGGGAGAGGTGCATATTAATGTGGCGAATCACGTACAGATGTGACAGAAGTAAAACTAAAAGAACGGGTTTCCTACATCAATTATGGTTTTTATTTCAATGAAATCGCGTAATACCCTTGTTTGTTCTTTCATTTTAACGATTCTACCTTATCGAGGGCTCCTTTGGGGAACCTGTTACGATAGAATAGAATCGCGTCGTATATACAGGTGACTGGCTTCAAAGTAACGATTTGTTATTGTTTGACCTTTCTTGGCTTCTAGTTCACCAGAATAATATTGTAGCTTAGGTTCTAGTCTACTTATTTATTTATGACTCTCGACGATATACAGAGTTGTCATATTTCAGGGTTACGTTCTGTATCAGATCCTACTTATTACTAGAAAAAAAAAAACTATTATAAATTTTTTGCTATTAGGTTTCTGAAAAAATCCGGTATTTTTAGGGTTCCGTACTCAAAGGGTAAAAACGTGATCCTATTACTAAGACTCCACTGTCCATCTGTCTGTCTGGTTCCAGGCTGTATCTCATGAACCGTGATAGGTAGACAGTTGAAATATTCACAGATGTATTTCTGCTTTCCGCTATAACAACAAATAATAAATCCAAAATAAAAGGGGCCCCCATACAAGAAACATGTTTTTTTCGGCTTATGGTACGGAACCATTCGTGTGCAAGTCCAACTTGCACTTGGCCAGTTTTTATTTTAATTATGTTTTCCTTACTGTTTATCAGATACAGAACATCACCCTTAAATATCACCACGTACTTCTGAAACACACTGTATTAGTGAAAGAATATTCGGAATGGCTCTAGAACTTCTAGAGGTTACCTCCTAGTCTACAAACAAACTATTTTATCTCTTGCCTTAGTTAAAAAAATATGATTCGATTTAGTCCGTCAATATTGGATACTTATATATTTTGTATTTGATCAAATCAGTAAAAAAAACAATTTATAATTGATGAAATGAACGCATAACAAAAAAACAAAAAAAAAAACATACAGCCGAATTGATAACCTCCTTCTTTTGGAAGTCGGTTAAAAATACGAAGATAAAACGCATCAAAGATAAGGGTGGGGGGTGGTAACGTCACTTTCCAGTAAAAAGTGGACTGGTTAGTGTCGTCACACGAGTTTTCAACGCACTGTATCGTCTTGATTTTTTTTTACCTGACAATAGAAAAAATACGTGTCCAATATTTTTTGGAAATCTATCTGCCGGACTAATTAGATTATTTTTATCAAAAACCCTATTGTATTTAAGATTACCGCCATAAATATTATTAACAGCATGTCCTGCCCAAGGCCACGCGAACCTCTAAATAATTTTTCAAAGCCAATGAACCTCTGGCCTTCATCGGATTTTCGCTACACATGACTAATAAGATTCGGTTCTCATAATTTTCCCATCTCTATACGATCTTCAATCGTCTCTCCGTCCACGTGCAACTATGTAGTTACATCACTTGAGAATGTTTAAACTTCACTGTTAATTATTTTGATAGAAGTCACGCTAAAACCGGTTGGTTTGTTAACAGAGGCTAAAAGAATGAAAAAAGGTAATTATATGTAGAATTGAAGATTTAATTGAATTATTTTAGTGGTTTTGAGATTTTTTTATTTTTCATTCATATTTAATAAGACACGTGATTTGTGAGAATTGAAATCAGGAGTATGTGATATTAATAAATGTAGATGTTAATCTTTATCATCTTCATGCCCTTGTTACTTGTAGTGAATTCGTTCCTCTCCCATTCACTTAACTAAATTATATTTATTTTGTAAGTAGGTTAAACAACATTTTTACACGTCAATCTTTTTTGCTTATTTTTAAGCTAGATGAGGCCGATGTTTAAACACCGAAACAAACTTAGAGGTCCAAGTCTCTTGGATCTGTCCAGACAGTGCAAGCATTTATCAGTTATCGTGTAGCTCAAACTTAGAACTTCAAGGAGCTCAACGATTAATAAAGAAAATATTAAGGTGAACAAAAGGTACATTATAATAGGACTTGAAAGAACAAACAGATATTTTGACGGCTGAATGAATATAGGTATGAAATAGAAAGAAAAATAAATATAGGTAATATATGCTAACTCCTTATGAATTGGTCTTGAAGTAGGATATAATGATAAGATTTCAAACTGGACTGTCAAAACAAAATGGCCACAATCGCCACGAAATATTGATAGCATAATGATTACTGATGTTAGTACATAACACATTGATGACATTATTATGTTCATAAATACGTATTTTTAATCATGTTTACATTATATTGTAACTCACCTAGTACAATTAATTTAAAAAATTGAATAAACATCTGAACAATAAAAACCTTCAAAATTATCCATGTAATAGTAAAAACTACATACTTTCATTTTCCTTTCCCAATGTTAACCCAGTAACAGACTGCAATAAACATTTATTATTTTCTCATATCGTACAAATTTTAGACAAGCCTTTAGAACTGTACCATACTCAAACTGGAATGACATAAACCGACGGTTGCAAAAGCCGCTAAAAGGCGACTTGATAGACAACACGTTTCGCTAGTATTAATTCAGCTAGTTTGGTGCGGTTTGCTGCCTACTCAGTTTAATAGACTTCGTTGAAATTAAACCAGCTACAACATATTTTTGATTGATCAACTTAATTTGTTGGTTTGACACTGTATTTGATCTGAGGTTTCTGCCTAACCCAATGCGAAAGGGCGTTAGTATGTATCTACTTAGAGACAAAACAGAGAAAAACGTATTTATTGTTACAGAATTGACATGCATATAAAATTATTAAATTAAATTCCCTTAATTATAGTAGTAGTAGAGTACTTTATATTATGACAGGATAACCCTTGAACAAACTTTTATTGTCCCTTAGTGAAGCATTTAATTACATAGCTCATACAATTCTTATAAATAAATAGGAACGTTTTAAAATTCCATGCGATTGTCTTTAGTTAGAATTGTTTGAATCCTCGTCAAACCATAAAAAAATAGGACTAACTAAGGTACGTCTCAATCCAAATTAAATTTCATCCTAAACGCAGTCTCCCACAGGGTAGTATCCTGCGACCCTATCTTATTTTTCCGCACAACAAAACACTAATATTAATTAATAACCTTGCGACCCTGACAGTATAATTTATGGAAACAATTAAATTTGCTTACAGTCATTTTTCTTCATTTTCACCTTTGAATAAATTCCCTCAATATTTCCGGAATCTACAATCGTCAAATGTCATTAAAAATCTATATATATAAATTACTAGCATAACTGAGTGGTTGAGTGACTGACAGACAATACCCAGCGGAAACTACTTACTGGTCGTAGAAAGCTGAAATTTGGCATGTAGGTATCTTGGGAAGTGTAGGGGAGCACTAAAAGAGGATATCCCGAAATTCCTACAGGAACGGAAAAAACGGGATATGTTACGAAATCGCGGGCAAAAGCTAGTATTGAAATAAAACAATGGAGTTCTAAATATTTCTCCAAATAAATATCGAAAACCAAGCACCATTTGTTAACTTCTAAATTACTTTAACCTGTCGACCTCCGAAAACCAAACACGAATACTTAAAGCAACCATTTTATTGCAATAAGTAATAATTAAACGTAACAGGTATACAAAATTCAAAATGGCGCCGGTTCTCTCCAACATGTTACACTGCCTGAATATTTGCTAACAAACAACTGTTTTTTAGGATAGCTAGCGAAGTACGGCGAAACGTTATTAAATGTACCTCTTTTGTCCATCCGTTCGCAACATAATTCGATCAATATTCAACTGGGCCCTGATATAACGGACATGTGTGTAAAATTGCATCTTTCCCGGAAAAATGATGGCGGATAAATTGGTTTTCATTTAGTTTTAATGAAGTCAGAAAGTATGTTCAATGTAGCGTAGCATGGATTTATTTTGCTATACGTAATTGCTTAATATCGTTCTAAATCAGTTTCTGCGGCAAAAAAAAAATTTTTTGCTTGTAAAATAAAACAATTTCTGTAAATAATAAACCCAGTACGTTTCCTCAATTAAATGACTATCGTTCTTTTTTTTTTTCACAAATTATATTCCCTAGCCGCTGCTTATTCAGTTAGAATTAAAATGACACAGAAAATATTTCAATTCAATTTACTTTAAATGCGGACAGAACAGAGAACGGGCTGAGGTTATTTATATACTTTGAAATGGTTGTATGGAGCGGGCGTTTCGCAGACCGAAGCCTCATACTAACAGCAGACTAGAACGGCGGCAGTCTTGCGTCGCGTTAAATATTCGAATAAGATTATTTATCGAACGCCAGTTGTAATAGCTAGCGCGAATTTATAATTTTAAATATTTACGCCATATTTGTTTTCGATTCCCGCAATTGTTGCTGTCAAATCCTTTTTTTTTTTCGAATTTTGAAATTGTGTTGTGCCAGTGTCGTCGCGTTTATTTTTAGTGTTATTCTCATAATTTTTGCGAAGTGAAATTCTTGTTTGCCAGTGACAATAAATAGTGTTGAAAGAAAAAGAAGACTGTGTCAATTAAAAAAATATTGTAGGTACCTGTTTCGATCGTCGTGGTTTGATTACGAGTTTCCTTTCATTTTTGCCTTTAGTGACGGTTTCATAAAGTCGTATTGCAGTGACTCTGTGGCAAATGAAGTTTTATTTGATTATTTTTATACAACATTTAAGCAACTGTGCTTCGTGCGATGAAAAAGAAAATGAGTAAGTAGTTATGTTTAAATTAGTCCTGTGCGTACTTTATTTTGAGAATTTAAATAGTTAGATTTCACATTATACTTTAAAATTAATAATAAAAAGTAGTTTACATTAACAATTTTCCTCGTCCAAGAATCTAGAACATTAGCCTACTTTCAAAAACCTATTTATAAAATACCTACCTAATATAAAATATTGACTATAAATGACATCAATGTTTAGGCTTAGAGATTATACAAACAATATTTGTGTCAGTTGTATTATTAGGAGTGTATTAAATACTTGTGTCGTTGAATGCATTTGATAATGCGAGCTGCGGGCTCACTCCCCCACCTCCCCCTCTTACGTCCTCCTGACGCCTACAAAAGGGCATTCGTGCTAATTTCAGAAATTCCCTCCCTCTGGCATAACACTGAAAATATTTCTAGACTATTTATTATCTCTTTTACCTCCTCCATTTATTGGATGACTTGGTAAAGTATCAGTCCATTCAGTACATCCAAAGTTTGTGCGATAAAAACGCCTATTGTACGCTTGTGTTTTTATTCTTTGGTCCTATTTTATGTAGTGCTGTTAAATAATATGATGATAAGTAAATTATATTCTAGCAAATGACATTTCGAGCTTCCTTTGTTATTTCTTATACTTCGAAATAAAAAAGAAAATGCTCTGCTTGTTTTATTTTCTCACGAGTTAGTCAATAACAAATACCGTTACATTGCTGGCGGATGTCGATTGCATTTGTTATATGAGCCAGAAGAACTATCACAGTTTTAACGGCTAATATGGCTTTTACGAGCTATAAATGGCTCAAACTAGCCACGACTGCATTTAACATTTATTGGGTACTTCGTAATTTATTCGCAAGTACATAATAATGCCGCCAGCGTTGCGGAATTGTTGGAAAGGGTTGCCGCGGCCCTGGGGGGCTACTCTCCAAGTCCGGAGTCCGTAGTTTCGGGCTTAGTTGCGGGCGTATTCTAGTCCGTATCACCTACGGACTAGAATACGCCCGCAACTCCAAAGCCTGTGTGCACCGTTCTTATCAAGCAATGTTCCAAATTGTTAACTTCAAGGTCCATTGCTGGTTCAATGACCACTTTAGTTTATCTTTTCTATAACAACGAAACAAAGGACGACGTACGCATTTTTAAAAATTATTAGACGTTTTCAATCTTTAAATTGTATGAGACCTTCAAGGTTAAAAAACATGTTTTAAGTAAACAATTTACGTTCATTTTTAAACTATCTAGAAGTTAGGGTACTTGCGTTCTTTATTAGTGATCGATGAAAGTTAAAGCAATTGGTAAATTTTTGATGAATGCAGCATCCATCTGAAATTGAACTAAGAAATTTGACCCTGTTTTTAAACATCTTGCAAGACGTGAGTGGCTAAGTCCTAATTCTCAGATAATTTATTATTGATCACGCCAATCCCAGGGGTTAGAGAAGCCTTGAAGATGCACATCTGTATTGGATTACAGCCGGAAAATATGTCAAGAACATGCATTGATTGTTCCGTAAATAAAATGGTCCATTTAATATTCTAATTACGTTCCGTCCTTGAAGAGCCCTGGCAATGTCCTTGGTGGTAATTGCCTGATTGGCGTTACTTATTCCCTTTGATTTATTTATTACTACCACTTCGCCAGCGACTTTGTCAGCGCAGATTTAGTACAAACTATTTGCCCCTTGTACTCCGTTAAAGATTGAATTTCCAAAAATCCCTTCTTAGTGCCTACATTATAAAAGGAACCCTTGTGCAAAGTTTATGTTCCTAGTCAGTCTGTTTCACTTTACTATACAATATGTGTATATAGATTTATTAGTATCCCGTATTGTCCCACTGCTGGGCAAAGGTGTCCCTCCATTCCCTCCAACGGTCATGGTTTTGTCCTTCCAATTCTTGAGGAAGGCATCCATGTCGTCCCGTCATCTCCTTCGCAGTCTGCCGTGGCCTCTACTGCTGTTTTAGGACACCAATCCTGTTTTATACGGGACCACACGTTTGCCCTTGTTACTTCTTACTAAACACTGTAATCAGAAAAGGTATGGTGTACTACTGTATGTGTGTCACCCTCCAGAAAACCTAAGGAAGTCTACAATTTCTCTGCACATCTATATGTGACGGTTGTTAAGTATAGTTTCAATGACAGATTGTTAGTGCGCAGATAATGTAACATTATCTATTATTCTATGCTATCTTGCCTTTGGTGTTGTGGATAGAATAGGAACTATTGCTATAACACCTCTTTGTCAACAGGCGGTTAAAATGTGTTATGGTTTGGGGATATGATGTAGAGGAATAAGGAAAACTGACATGAGGAAAGTTTGGTGAAATAAAAGTAGAGGAAGACAAAGAAACGAACGATAGTCTGTGTGAAAGATGATGTAGTTAAAAAAAAGGTGATTACTGAAATAAGGACTAATAGAGAATTATTGAAGACGAAGATATGTTACGACGGCCTTAAATACATTGGGATGAGGACAAGAGAATGATGATGATGGTCTACGATTTGATGATTACTGATGCCTCAGTTTTTATGGGTTGTGGAGTCAGATAGGTGGTCATATATAGCTGCTAGACTGACCCCAAAATAGTTGGATAAAGGCTTGGCAGATTAACAAATTTTCAAGACTGTTTACTACGACATCTAAAAATTTATAGGTTACAAATTCTTAGCAAGATTATTTCTGAATTAAGTTATATTCGTTTAGATTTAGATGAGCCAGAGTAACTCAATGTTTTTGAAAGCAATTAAAAATCACAGTTTCAATATCATCCATTTTGAAACGGAAACCTGGATATTCTAATATAATTCAGCGAATATTATTGCGAGTAGTGACCGTTAAATAGAAATCGTGACTACAAATCTAGTTTTACTGTTAAATACGATTCCGTATCTGAATTCTGTGAAGATGGGTACTGGAAATTTAATTATATCGAAGCTGATTGAGAAGTAGAAACACAATTAAAAGGAATTATTTATAAAAGAGACGCTCTGTTGACAACAGAGACGCTGTTATGCAACAAGAAATATTTGATTTATTTCTTTATTAAAACTTCATGTATCACAAAACTACAAAAACGGACTTAATGCCTGAGGCATTTTCTACCAGTCCACCAAGGCTGGTGAAGAGATAACGTGTCAGGTGCGTAAATGTTACAAGTTACTCTAACTTCACCTCTTTAAACATTCATAAAAAGACACATCAAAGCAGCCTGCAGGTTTACTTAAAACCTCCTTATAAGAAAAACCCCTGTCCACTGTAAACGGTTGCGGTTTAACTTTTAAAACTGTAAAACCTTTTACTAAAAAAAAATATAGTCGCTATCAAAGGCAAGCACTAATTATGAAGGCTAATAAAATATATTACAGACTTGAGTCAAAGGCTTTGAGTTGATTATGAGAAAAAGTTTATTAAAAACAATTTCAATTAATTTCTCCTCGAGGACAGAAACCATGTTGGTTTCGTTTGATAGCTTTCTGTTAGCAGCTAGTTGCTGGAAAAATATTTTTAATAAGTTCGCCGCAAGGTTGCCTGCTTGTTGGTCTTCTTCAGATTGTACTTCGGGGAGAGTGTCCAGAAACACCACGACCTCATCCCACCGGCCCCCTTCTACCATCGGACATCTAGACGCACTGCAAGTTACCATCCCTACCTTGTTGCTATTCCACCAATTCGCACTAAATGTTTCCAAACGTCTTTTATAATGCGCTCAGCAAAGGAGTGGAACTCTCTGCCCGCGACTGTGTTTTCGAACGCATACAACCCTAATCTCTTCAAAATTAGAATGAACAGGCTTCTTCTGGGTAAGCTCGCTCCATCGTCGACTTTGTCTCTGTCATCTATGAGCTACACTTGAGTCAAGAGCCCATATTAAATTTAAAACAAAAAAAGCTCTGTTGTCTTTATAGTTACGGTTCGTCCTGTCTCAATTATTTCAACTTTCCAATACTTCTCCTTTTTGACCTTGTGACTAAGTCAACTGTTTGGTGTTTAAAACTAGATTTCTGTCGTGTTGAAATGTGGAAGGTACATATATTAAAGAATCTGCGAATTTGACCTTAGTTTTTTTTATTATTCGCTTCGCTCGAGTTAAAATAACCCATTACCGTCTCCATGTTCTCATCTAAATATTGTTTCTGTGTATCATTTTCAACAATATCGATTTGGTCGTGCAAATGCAAATCAAGTTCGCATTTATAATTTTAGTTAGGATGTGTAAAAGGATTTATTGAAATCATGCTGCAGAAATAAGTGCGAATGCGAATTGTGTGCTTGCCTTTGATAAATTTCTTCGGAAAGACTTTGCGAAAGCGAGAAAAGTTTGACCAAGAATAAGTTGAAGTCTCTAGGTTCAAGTATTGCCTTTATAGCATTTGCGTGTCCCGGATCTTTGGCAAATTGTTGCTCGCTGTTGTACGTGTGTATGTACGTTGGATCCGATATCAAAAAAAAATTGTTGACATTTTTACTTAAAATTTCTAGAAGATAATATTTTTATTTGTCCCTTTTTAGTTATTATTAACTAAATAGATTACAGTTTTGAAGTCGGTTTATACTAAAATTTTTTTCTCTTTATGGTGATCTACAAAATGGCTGCTTTTTCCAATATTGTCTCTATCCCTGTCATCACTTTGCCTATGAAATAGATAGCCATTTCTAGCTTAGTCTCCCATTTTAAAGATGATTCATACAACATTGGCTTCTGCTTACTGTGTAGACGTTAGCATTTCATTTTAATCACCTTCTGAATATATTTTGATGACTTGGTTTATTTCCAGCGTAGAAGCGTTAAAAAACCAATCAATTGTTTTTTCTACTTTTATCGAACTGCCAGACAATGTGTTGAATTAATAGCTTTTTATTGTTGCTCAGAAAGTTAAAACCGCAACTCGTTAATAAAAACAGCAAGTAGAGATGCCAGAGTAAATTAATGTAGGCATTGCAAAATATCGGTGATCAGGATCACCGTGGCATTTCTTAAACAGTGAATGTTGTCTTAAAAAGATCATATTAAAACTTATTTTTAATAATAACCTACAAGGGCTATAACTACAGGGAAAAAGAGTTCTATAATTATTACTTTGAATTATCAATCTTATTATAATTTATTACCAAGCAATTTTTTTTAAATATAAATTATAAATCTACACTAGGTATACAATAGGCAATTTTTCCAACCTCAATTAAATTAAATTAAATCAATATATCAAACATTTTTTTGAAACAAAATAACATTTTACGACAACTATTGTTTGTAAACGTTTTGCGGTTCGTTTCTTGATTAGGTGGCGTGACGCGACTGTGGCCGCCATTTTGTAATTTCATATTTAGAATGTCACGAAGAATTTTCAAGCGAATTTAGTTTGAATTGCTAATTAATTAAAATAATTTATTAATAATGACGTGTTGTCAACTGAATTTGTGAAAATTATAGGTTTACTACGAACTGTTACTTACTCTTTCTATATATTCAAGAAATAAATATTCAGGGATACTATTTGTGTTCTCAAAACGGTAAAAGAAAATATCGTGAGGAAACCGATATGTGACATCTACCCATCTGCACTGGGCCCTTGTTGGATAACAGTTCACTCCCCCTCAAAGGGAAGAGGCCTGTGTCCCAGTCCTAGCAGGGGGGGCATGTTAAGCTGAAAATTACAATATAAACAACATGTAATTTTTTAATGCAACAAGGTTTTCTCTCAGGGCCAAGCCACGTATGTTGGCAAAGATTTTCGTAGTGGGGGAACTTCGCGCACGCACAATTTCATACATTTATAAAACCTCCTTTTTTTGAAGTCTGTTAAAAATATTATACTGTGGTAGGTTTACAACAAGTAAATCGTTTTATAATCGATATTAATTTCGTAAAGATTACCCTGCCCTACTACCTAATAAAATATAATAATAAACATAAAATAATAAACATATTATGACATAAATAACAAACATTCTAATTTTGTTTCTGTAGCCGCACCCGCTATGCAGCAAATATTTCCCATATAGGTAGGTACAATATAGCAGAAAATCCTAAGATCTAAGTATAATTTTCCAAGAAATATTCTCTTTTACTTCAGCTCCATAGAAATTATTTCCACTAGAACACATTTACCCTCAAAGGAGCTTAAAGGTTAAACTATTTTCCAAGAATATTTCCCATCATATAAAACGTGAAGAGATTTCCAGACGTTCTTCAGGCACTCGACATGAAGGGCTCGTACCGTTTCAAATGCATTCGTACGTTGAAATTATTCCCGTAAATAAAGCTTTAACATAGACACCCACGTATATTTCTCGTTCTCTGTCAATTCATCCAAAGGTTGTCTGTAAAAGTTCGCTTTTAACGATAAGGACGCCCATTGCAACATCTTACTATTTTATTAGCTCCTATTTTAATTTTTTATGGTGCAAAAATAAGGAGTAATACAACTGTTCTTTATAAACTTTTTACCAAGAATGCGACTTTCTGATCTTTACTAATTTTATAAAGAGGAAAGATTTGTATTTTTTATGTAACGAATAAACTTAAAAACTACTGGACCGATTTGAAAAATTCTTTCAGCAATGGATAGCTACATTATCAGCGAGTAACATAGGCTATATTTTATCCCCATACTCCCACGGGAACGGGAACTACGCGGGTGAAACCGCGTGACGTCCGCCAGTCTTTTATAAAAACTAAGTGGGTACCACAGCACCATAAGTTAAAACAGAAAACAAATACTAAAAAGCTGTCAAATACTAACGTAATCTCTGAATTTCGGAACACACACTTTCTCTTACCACTGTACCAGTTACAGCCTGTACCAGTAATTTAATTCGAACCGTCATTGAAAATCACATATCGGCATTTCACATTCGCAAATAATTTTCAGTATTGTGCGACACGGATCAAAATGAAACTGTCTAAATAGAGAACTAACAAATGCACTGAATTTGACAGGTTTTTGACAGCTCCCTTTACAAGCAACGCCCTCTACAACATTATCAAAGATGTTTGTCAGACCCTAGTCTCTTCTAGTATGGACGCCATTTTGTAGGTTCGAGTCATCGCATTTGCCGCTGCAGGCATTATGTGCTCCGATTGCAATGAAATAAATGTTCAGCGCTTTGATCCGAGCTCGTTTGGTCGTTGTCCTGCCGGTCGATTCTGTAAACATGTCGAAGTGAAGGCTTGGGTGAAGTGATCACGAGGTAAACTATCAATCCATATAATCAAGATGTCACGGAATCATAAATGGAATCATGACGATTAAAACCCGGGATTATAAAAACATGAACTGGAATTGTAGTATAGATACAAATTATTGATTTGAAGAATCAAAAGAAGAAAGAGTTGTGCGAAAACTAAGCTATTTAATTTAACAGTTTTAGTAGGTACGGAACTCTAAAAACATAATAAGATTCTTCAGTATAATAATTTTGTTGAAATGTATTCAAAGCGCAATAAGTAATTTGCAATTTCTTAAATCCCGGGATACAATCGTCATGTTTATGATTCCGGGATTTTAGAGGAGGTATTATCAACTCTATGTTTCTTACTTCCACGAACATAAGGTAAATATAGTCTTCCTATTCCGATCTCTGATCATTATGTTTAGGGACGATTTTGCTTAGACGAAACAATACAATACATATAAATAGAGTTTACAAATTACATCACCGTTTCAATTCAATGCTTAAGAAATCTATTTATGTTCTTAGTTACACAAGTCGTTAAAACAATTTGTTATCAAATAAACTACATAATTACTGATTCGTTATTGTCTTCGGAAATCACAATTCTAACGCCATCTTGAATTGGGGATTTAAAAAAAATAAAGAAATTTGAAAATACGACCTCCGCGAAGGTTGGGTTATTCCTATTTCCGTTAAAATAAAGGCAAATCAATAAATCACAGCTGCATTGAAATGCAGCTGTGATTTATTGATTTGCCTTTATTTTATACCTAATAGGAGGAAATACGTTTTTGGATGATTTAATTCTAGTATTAGGTACATACAACCTCCCTCCAACCATTTGAACATACAAAACCTGCTGGTATAACTCAACAAAATGTAGGGTTTAATTTCTTCTTCATCTTTTGATTTTTGCATAAATCACGTGTTTGGTTGTTTTTTTTTTTTTTTTTGACAATGACCACTCGCAGTTCAGCACACTAAGGCTGGTTACTGCTTAACCGGACTATTTTTTATTTTTTTATTGATACCTAATGGCCATTGTAACACCCTATACTTTTGAAACCTTTGTCGTAATTTATTACGGTGTACGATCAAAAGTACACCTACTTTTCATTTTTTTTTAAATTCATAAAAATAGCCATTTTTTCTAACTTAACATCTGGGCCAGCACAGCCCTTTTGCTTGACTGCAGCCCCCAAAAATACAAAGTCAAGGTGAAGTCGCTCGATCGACTTACACTGTATTATTTTTGTACCAGGCTTCGAATCTGATATGGCTGTAACCACCACGTCAAAGTTGGCTTGAAATTTTAGATAGACTCTGTAGTATGGTTACATGTTAAGATGCTGCCAAAAGATATGGTCTGAAATCTGCGAGTAAGGCCCTGAGGGAGAGTCCAGCCCAGAAAACCTGATCGTGCACCACGGATGCTGGTTCGAGGTGACACAAGAAAAGGGTGTCTGGAAGAAATGGGAGATACCTTTGCCTAGCCGTGGCACACAATACATTTAAGACAAAATACAAACTAATCCGTTCGGATTTTTGACGTGTAACATCTTTCCTCTCGCTTTCCTGCAATCTGTGGGAATGATTTCTTGAAATGGGACGGAAGTGTGTAACAGGAAGTCGAGGAAGCGCGCGCAGTGGTCGAGTTGGCTATTATTTGGTACTTTTAATGTTAATGTTGCTTTTTACGAATGTGAGACGTCTGGTGTAAACGAGCGAGTCTTACAGTAGTCGCATAGGATGTGTATCCTATGCGACTACTGTACTGTGACTCGCTCGTTTTTTCGTCGCTCGTCTTATCGTTCAGTTTGTAATGGAAAGAGTGTGGGTAAAGCTAGCATATGGTAAATACTTTCCTATAGAATGAAGAGAATAAATTCAAGTTCTCAAAAGTAAATTTGAATTATGATTCGGCTAACTAATCGTAATCAATCATAAATTATGGTTAGAAAGTTTTTATAAATAAGGCCAATTATATTTACAAAATATAATTGGCCAATGCTGAGGACAAAACTACATATATAATACCCAGCTCACAACTACTACTCTACGACTGAGGGCTTAATGCGAGTTTTTTAACGTACTCGATCGCGTTAACGTAAACGTTCTCTTAAGTCAAATTTTATGGAAAAAAAGAGGTTTTCATTGTCACCAGACGGCGCTTGTACAGAGTGGCCTTAGTGCGAGTTTTTTAACGTTCTCGATCGCGTTAGCGTAAACGTCAATTTGTATTGAAATTGGGATATTATTTGGATTGTATATAATTTTGTTAAGTGATTCAAATATTTGTTTAGTACTTTTCTTACAATTATTTTGAAACGTTTTGTATGCCTTCGGGTAGAATGTAGCAATATAACCGAATTAATAACAGCTTAATGGTACCGAAGTACATTCGCAAATGAATATTTTGATTTGAGTTGATGCTACAAATTAAGGTAATTACATAAAAGCCTTGAGCGGTTGCCACTTACCACTTGTGAGATTAAATATCACTGCAATGCTAATAGATTGCCCTTTCGAGGAAATTAGTTCATCTAAGTTTCATGGTTTTTTTCATTTAAATAATCATAGGTTTAGTGGAATCGTGGGAATAAGTTACGAAGAATTTAAAAAGACATTTTAAAATGGTGTGGTGACGTTTTTTTATAGGTTCTCTGTTGTAGTTTTTTATATCCAAAACGATTGATTTGCTTTAGAAATCGCTTATAATTTTTAATATTTTCTGATTAAAATTAACGTTAGTTTTAATAAATATTAAACCTTTTCCTCCTAAAAATGCCGTCAGAAATTCATCCGCATCGCCGTCAACTGGAAGTGTGCCCAAAAGACTTTTAAAATTTATCTTTTTTTGTAAATTTAAATAGTGGTTTATTCGTAATTGAGAACCGTCCATCTCATACCTTGACATTGGCAAAGTCATCGGACGTTCCTCGATGCAGTCATAACCTTAAAAATTGTTTTGAAATGGAAATTTTGTTATTAACTTTTAATTTTAATTCAAATAAACATGAAAGTAGTCTTTTACATCGTTCTCACATATATGTATAATTTAAACATGAATGTAGAAAAAAAAAAAAAGATTTTTAAAAGAGTATCCGTGGAGTTGCACATTCTTCTCCATAGAGATTATTAGAGATCTACACTTTTGGAGCTTCATCTTTTTGACCGACCGACCTTGACAATTCAAAAGTGCCTGTATTTGCACTTTTGATCTTATTGAAATAAATGCTTTGAGTCATTTTCATTAATTCTTCATTATTCTTAGAACTAAAGCAATATAATGATCTAACAATATTATTTACTAGCGACCTGCCCCGGGTACTAATTGCACACGTGGAATGGGTGCAATTAAAATACACACTTCATCATCTGCCTAGCCTTTTCCCAACTATATTGGGTTCGGCTTCCAGTCAAACTCGATTCAGCTGAATACCAGTATACACAAACCTTCTTCGTTTTAATTATATCGTTCCTAATCTATACTAATATTATAAATGCGAAAGATATTCACGCGGGTAGAGCTGCGGGCGGCAGCTAGTGATTCAATAATTATTACAAAGCTTTTTACCCAAACAAGTTTTTCTATAAATCTTCCTGAAACATAATCTGACGTTGCCTTTAAAATAAAACTCAAAAACTCTTAATTAATTTTCTTAATTATTCAACGAGTATGCGAACCGAATGTCCGACATTTTGTTTCAGTCGAGACTGGTTTTACCGTTTTGCGGTAAATGTTCCAGTTTTATCTTATTTTATTTTGCCTCTATGAAGTATTTAATTGTTTTAAATTTAAAGTAGGTACATACCGAGATTCCTCGCCTGCCTCGGAAAGCACGTTAGGCCGTTGGTCCCGGCTGTCATTTGTAGATCTTTGGCAGTCGTTACGGGTTCCGGGAGCCAGAAAATCATACACCAGTCTTGCCAACAGATGCTGGGTTGCGGAGGTCAGACAGACAGCCGCTCCACGTAAAGTACTGGTACTCAGCCGCATCCGGTTAGACTGGTAGCCGAACCCAAGAAGTTGGTAAGGCTAAGCATATTCATGAAATCATAGGTAGCGAAGTAAAATCCCAGAATAATAAAAAGGAAAACCCGTACGTAGAGAAACCGAAAATTCCGAAATGAACCGGTATTCAAACAATCCACATCAAAGTTTTTATAACCAAAACAAAATGGATATCATACACTTGTATTATTTATTTCAATGTTTGTATGTAATTAAAATATCAATAGCTTTTTATTCTCCATATTGCAACATTCTCCGCCTCTGTACATTTGTGTGCTTAAAGTGTTAAAAACAAAAAAAAAAACAAAAAAAAAAATGTTCCGACGAATTGAGAACCTCCTCCTTTTTTAAACTCGGTTAATAAATGGATCATGGTCTTATGGATCAAGATTTTGATGCCAATACTTATTCGTGGAGCGTGATTCACATTTCATAAAACCAGTGTTGGTTAGCCTTGGCCAATCAAAAAGTAATTGTTTTTGTTAATAACTTATTTAGGTATTATTTAAAGTAGAGTAATTGTAAATATTAGTAAAAGTCATGAAATATTTATTTAAAACTAATTAAATAAATATTTTTTATTTCATTAATTTTATGACTGGATTCCTAAGAAAACAACAACAAAGTTTTTTTTATCATTATTCGGTCGACGATGGATTTCATAACATTTTTATGAACACAAAATTGTCCTTGTTCTTATTTTTATAACAAAAGGAAATATTGATTTTATTTATTGCACTAATTATATTTCCATACTTTCCTAAACGTGTCAATTATTTTGCCGAAATTATTTGAACAACGCAGAATTATTAGGAAATAAAGGAGATGGGGCATGGATTTCCCATCACGGGGACGAAATAGGGTAGATAGATAAATACCATTTAAAACACCCTGCTCAAAAATTTTAAGCTCCCCCGCATAAGGCTTATGGGAATACTCGTGTGATCCCATAAGAGCCTAAAAACATAAATACAAAGTTAGTTCATGAACTGTCAAATTAAACTAGAACACACTACCTATAAATGTAACTAAAGATAAATGAGTTGATACACTGATTGGGTTAAGCTGCCAAAGCGAATAGGTCGGTGATTCAACGTTCAACGCTCGCTGCGCCGTGCGCCGGCGCAAGTGTCGTGCGATCGGTCAGGGACGGTCGGCCCGAGTAACGGATTCAGTTCGCTTGCACCGAGGAGTTGATACGCAATTATACAATGGGTTCTGTGGGCTGTGGGAGAATTTGAATTGGTATTTTTTTGTACTGTTTTCATAATAATTTGTTAGTATCACATTTAAAAATCGATTTTCTTCTTATTTGTTACTTATAAGAAATCTCTGCATTTAAGAAAAAACTGAAATATTATTTTTGTGCAGGTATAAAAAAAAATTATAAGTACCTAAGTAATAAAAATGTCAGATGTTTTCTAAAAAATTTTTATATGTAAACTTGAGGGCATAAATACCTACAATCGAAATAAAAAAATGAAATAATATTGCATTTTGTCTGGTTTCGAATAATATTTTAATTATTATTTATTTCTTGCATAAGAAAATATGCCATCCTTTTCAAAATGAGGTAAAATTACTATTTAAATTACTTAAAATTAATGCAATATAAAGTCAGTCATCATCTGAGTCATGGTTGGTAACTATGGTAGGCGCCAAATAAATTTGCAATAGCGGTCATTGACCCACCTACATTTCAAAAACGAAATCAAAGCTGTCCTGAATCGACATCTATCGTGATTCCTCTTTTTTTTTAATGGAATATCATCAAATGACTTCTTCCGCTCTGGGTGGAGTGGAAGGGCGTGTCAGACTCTTATTGACTAAAACCCATCCGTGTTCCTTCTAAAGCCCTTTGCGTTCCAGGGCCGCGGTGACTCTTTCGAACATTTTCTAGAAATGAAAAACGAATCATAATTTGTTTTCCGGGTGCCTACGAAGAGATATCAGGGAAAGGTCAATGTCTTTTATTGCAAATTTATCTGGCGCCTACCAAACCTATTTGAATGTCACTGACTCTTCTCTGTGACTTGCAGTACAGCACGACGTTCTAATTATTTTACCAGCTGCGAAAAATACGAACAACGGGTGACTTTGAATTCATTATTTCATGGAGTTAAAGAACTCATAAAGGTAACAATTTTGAACACTTTCATGATGACAAGCGATGATGTGGTCCACGATGGAGCATGTATACCTAGACGTAACCAATAGGGAATATGCATGCAATTTTTTTATTTGCAACATAAAATACTTATTATCTCTAGTAAACAATTATGAAAGAATTTTTTAAAATACCTTCATCAGCGATGAAGTTATAAGCTTCAAAGTTGACAATTAGAAAGAGAAGTCCGATACCAATTGTGACGTCAAATACTATGTCGCCTTTACAGCTGCCATACAAAACAGCGTCTTCGCGAGAGGGACAGATATATTTGTTTAAAATAGTTTTATCTCGTTTGTTTTTAGGTCAATTTCGATTCTATTTTGACTGTTAGTATATAATACTAACAGTTTTGTATATTTCTAGATAAACTGTTTAGATAATAAATATTTTTTTCTTGCATATTCCCTATTCACTCTTGACTTAAAGACCCCAGCTTAAAGCTATCAGTAAACACAGTCTTCAGCTGGAAATTCCACACAATCATCATCAATTAGAATAAACAGGCTTCTTCTGGCTCGCTCCATCGTCGACTTTGTCTCTGTCATCTATGACCTAGACTAGAGTACTCAAGAGCAAACCCATATTAAATAAAATAAAAATAAAAAATATCATACCAGCCGAAAGACGTCCACTGCTGGTCATAGGCCTCCCCAAAGGGGGTGGGGGTTGCCATAATCAACACGCTTGGCAGGCGGTTCGGTGATCGCAGTGTAGCTGCTGCAATGCACAGAAGCACAGAGAATGATGTTGCCCATTCTCTGGTGAGTCCCTTAGTCGTCTCTTACGACACCCACG
Organism: Mamestra configurata; assembly: GCA_002192655.3. Lineage (NCBI taxonomy): Eukaryota > Metazoa > Arthropoda > Insecta > Lepidoptera > Noctuidae > Mamestra > Mamestra configurata. The sequence continues at coordinate 109,057 of NDFZ01004707.1, read as the reverse complement.
GGAAGTGATGGAATGGTGCTATTCTTTTACGCTACACACCATACTGGATTGTATTCCATACAATGAAAGTAGGTATTCTCAAAATGTTTACGCGTGTGTGGGGTATTTAAAGATTAAAACCAATTCAACTGGTATAAATATCATTAGAGTCGTTAATAGTCACAATTAGAAGCAAATCATCTATCCTAGCGTTAGTTAGGCAACTCCAACTAATTATAAGCTTGCATTTCACAAGACGCCTACGCGCCCCTTCGTGACACCATACGTAACCAGTACGGAGTACGGAGATGCTGAGCCCCCGTTTCACAAAAAGTTTTTTGTACAATACGAATTTATTCTTATTTTATTGTGTAAGCTCTGGTTTATCAATAGTATTTTTTTTTATTGCACAATAAAAATTTAAGTTTCCATACTAAAGATGTTGAATCGCCATTTTGATTCCTCAGGTCCATTTGCTGAAGAGGTTCCGATTTTTTCAAACGTCAGTCCACTTTTTAACTGACGATTTTTAAATCCGCCCTGCGAGGCCTAACGAGTTATACATATTATATATAACAAAACGTTTGGACCTCAAAATAATAATATTTCATTTGTTTTATTGTTTCCTGTGGTACAGCATATTTTTATATTTTCTTGTAATCCGATACGAAGTAAATCGAAAAAGAAATGACTTGAATTGTTTGACTATAATACCGTTACATTTTGATTTTCAATAACGCGATACGCATTTACTTACAAAACAATCGACGAGCCTAATTTTTTAAGAGAACCGTGCTTCCAACTGCACCCTCTTACCTAATCTAAGTAGGTACCAAAGTTATTTATTTATTGGATATACCTCATATTCAGCACAGGACAAACAGACGACAGTACATCAAGCTACCCGAAACTGTCACTGTCAGCAACCTTGAACCTAATGCTCTAGCGATAAAGTTGAAAATCTAGTAAAGAAATTTGTCAGATTGTTGTAGCTTGACATGCTGGCGTCTGCGGGCAGTCTTACCGCACAGGGCAATTTAAGGGAAATTTTCTCCCCAGGGATGTGGCCTAATAGGCGTTGCACAGAAAGGGTTCTGGGGTGGTCTTTTTAAAGGCCATGGCGCCTCTTTCTATGTGCTAATGGTGGTTTTAGGGAGGTGTTCCTCCTAAAGCCCTTTGCGTTCCTCTTTCGAACAAATTCCGCAACCTTGGTAGGTTCTGACCCTAACGGGCCCTGTCTTTTATGCTAAAATCTCTTTGGGGCGCGCGTGGAACACAACGCGCCATTGACCCGGGACTGTTTATGATCGGACAGCGAGCCACCCAACGTTCGCCGTCCGCAGGCCCGCGCCTATGGTGGCCGGGAATCGCCTTGCGACTCCCGACGCCGACGCCCGGGGCGTCTTCTTCTGAGCATTTGTGTTACCTACCACCCGTACAGTTCTCTTTTCTGGACTCGCTCGTTCCATCGTAGACCTTATCAACATCGCTTACCATCAGGCAAGTTAGAGACCAAGGGCGGGGTAACCAAAAATTATTAAAATAACTTTCTTTCTTAGTTACCTTCTGTCTCTTAACACTCTGTGTCGGCGTTTATCATCCTCTCTTCTGTCGCAGATTTCTTATTTCTCTGTTCTTTTTTGGATTAATTTCGTTGCGGGATCCAAGACAGTTGAATCGTTTCTCCGGGACTCGTCGAGTTTCATTGAGTCGGGGTTTTTATGGTTGTCGCTACTATTGATTCTGGCTCTCAGGAGTGCTGCCGGGAGTGCTGCCAGGAGTGCTGCCACTCTGTAGTTGGGAATAGGGCACTTTTTATGGTTGTCGCTACTATTGATTCTGGCTCTCAGGAGTGCTGCCAGGAGTGCTGCCACTCTGTAGTTGGGAATAGGGCACTTTTCTCGCAGCGCTGCTGGAAGGAATTTCTTTTGAAATAAGCAGCATATTTGTGCTGTTTATTTCTTTTGTGTATTGTGTGTACATAAATAAATTATATGAAAGCCCTCGCTAACTATTCTAGCGATCACACACCCAAGGTCACACTTAACGGTCATTCATTTATACAAAGCATCGTAAAATCAACTATTTTCGATACAATCGAGTGGAATACCGATTTTATTTTATCACATTACTTCGTTATTAGATAAGTAGAGTATGTACATCTATCGTGTGATAGTAACCGATAGCAGTGCCAACATAATGCAAACACACCTGCCTTTGTTATGTAATGTTGCACCCACTGCGCGCAGTGCTGACAACTGTCTATTTGTATTTGAATTTAGAACTCTAGGATTGTAATGTCCGCTGGTTTTATCGACGAAACATTTTTTGTGGACGCGTGGGATTAGGTTTTTTTTTGCTCGCATTCAATATCTATTCTTTCTTGTACAGCGGATTTAGATAATTTTGTGGGTAAACAAAAAATATTTTCTTGGGAAACTTGTAGAACACTTAAAATATTTTATGTTATAAGTAATAAGTAATAACCCACCACGTAGCTCCCTCATCTATCGATGTATTAATTTGTATTAATACAATTTATAATAATTAATATTTTACAACACAATGTAAAATTTTCATTAATATAAATATTTTTGCAGCATAACAACGATAATAGGTATAAATAAAATAAATGTAAAATGTCGACAGCAAAAAACCTTCAAAACTTGCCGTTTATTAACGAAAAGTCTCGAAATACAAAGGTCGATTTCAATTTGCTGTGAAAATGCAAAAAACTTCAACCTTTATTTTTTATAGAAAAACGTTCGCGTTGATAGAAAACCTGATTCTCTTGGTTTACTTATAGTTAGATTACCCAGTCACATGAAACTAAAAAAGAAACCGACATGACGGTATCATATTTTTTATTCTATTCGGTGATCCAGTTTATTATTCCGCATTGCTTTTATAAAATACATTTTTTTCTGAGCCAGTATTTAAGGATCTTCACTTACCTTCTATACAAAAAGTGTAGTTTTACCGAAATTGAATGAACTCATTAATTTTCGTAGTATTTTTCCTAAGTATAACAGGTCCCACAACTCTCCCTTAGGGTACCCCTATCCCTTTCTTAGAATATTCAAGAAAAAACGCATACCTTCCTTCTCAAACGCTTCATACAAAACAATATCATCGCCACGTACATAATATGTTTATCGGCGGCCTTCAACTTGACTCGTCCGGCCAACAGGCGACCTCGCTTGCTTTCTGACTTTAATATGTTTTGTCTTATCGAATTATCGTTATTGTGAGGTATCTTGGAACTGTTTTTTTTTTTCGATTTTGGATTAGTTGAACTTCAAGGAATTTGCTAGGAGGATAAAGTTTCCCTAACTATATTTAAATTAAAGAATAAAAAGACGCCTTTACTTATGTATTAGGTACATAGGTAAAGGCGTTTTTACTTATGTAAGTAAAGTGTGTTTCAATGAAATAACATTGTGTATGTACCTATGTAGTATGTATAACTCAAGTAGACTACGTTTAGGTAATACAATAAGTAGGTAGGTAATACATAGATTCATTTACATTTCAATGCCAGAGAAGCTTGTATTTGAAACTACTTATTTCATAAGGTACAAAAAAAAAATGTAAATACATTTTTACGTTAGAATTTTAATGTGCCTATCGAAAGCCATCCTCACAAGATGCGACTGAATAGCATTAGCATAGCACAATGATAATTTAATCAGCATATAGCGCTCCCCTTGATACAGACACGCAACCCTCCTCTCCTTGCAAAGGAGTAGGCAACGTGGGCGCGGGTTCAATACGAGTTATCTGACGGATGTCAGTTGTCTTCGATTTTTTGTTGGTCCTTGCCAGTTTCTTCGCGCTATTTTCCTTCACCTTTTTGAGCAAAGATGATAAAATAAATTAAACAAAATAAAAAGTGGCTTTCTGGGATATAACACTTCGTATCCACGGTAATAGTATGTTACAATTGATATTAATCAACTCCAGAATCGGTATTTTTGTATGATGAAGTATGGCGTATACTTCCGAAAAGGTGACCCCCCCAAAAAATGGCTGTCTTTATTACCACCTAGTGTGTAAGCTGGGAAGATATGGCTAGCAATGTTTAACACGCTTCGACTACCACCTGACTCCCACACAGTGAGTTCGTCAAATCGAGAATTACCTACAAACCAGCTGTTGTTTGATAATCCTATCTCCTTGTCTTCAGGTAAAGAGGTCCAGAAGCGATGGCGCTCGATCCGCGACTCATACACCAAGACTTACAGGCAAGGCAAGTGTGTGCTACCGGAGCAGTGTCCCCCTGGCAGCAGGCGGTACCAGTACCATCAGCAGATGTCATTCTTACTGAAGGCTTTGCAGAGCAAGTGAGTATAATCTTCTAATTTACAGGGCGTCCCAAGCATGGAGAGAAAGTACCTTAAATACTATCGATAGAAAAAAATACTGAATGAAGACTTCATTTTTATTTTAAAAACAATACGAACTGCATTTAAACAATCATCTTTTTTTTTAAAGAATCTAAAATAAAAGAAGACCATGAAATTTAACATCTAGTTTTATGATGTAAGTAAGCACTAAAAAGGGATTATTGGAAATTCAATCTTTAAGGGGATGGAAAGAGGGAAAATCGTTTTACTAAATTTGCACAGACAAAGTCGCGGGCGAGGTGCTATTTAATATGGAAAGTGGTCGGGGCACATTACTCGTAGTATGGCTGGTGTCAACAATATCTGGGATAGGTGGCCGCTTTAAGGCGCCGCATGGATAGACCCTCAAGGTTGTTGTGGCGATGCGTAAGCGAGGCCTACGTCTAGTTCTGAAAGTCGTCATTTCGAATGAAAATTTTGATAGTGAAATCACTACATCAAACTTCCATGAAGTTAATTTGAGGCAAGACCTAGGGACATGCAATAGAGTTGCAATAGCTATAGGTGTATATATAAAATTAAAATCCGTGCATCGCGCGATCTATTGCATGCAACTGTCGCGCGCGGCAGGTGCTACAATAGATAGAGTATAAAAATGTATGGCACCGCTTCCGAAGTCAGCCGCGCGCGTCTGTCGCAGACCTCGAAAATGGCACCATACATTCTCATATCTGACTATTGTCGCATGCGATAGATCGCGCGCGGCTGCAATCGGCTTCGATTCACAGAATTGTATTTTGTGAATTTTTCCTTTATACACGATGCTGCTGACCTTAACGGCGAAAATGTCGCAACAGTTTTATAACCTGAGATCTTCTTCACATTCCAGGAAACCCAGATACTCCCAAGATAAATACGAGTCTTTCTCAGAGATCTCGAATTCTCCACAGCATCCTCCGCCAGAAGACATCATACCAAAAATAAAGACCGAAGTCATGGACAAGCCATTAGACCTCAAAACTAAACACGAAGACAAACCAGAGACACAGGACAAATGCAATCAAGCGAACTGCATAGAGAAACCTAACTCACTCGAAATAAAAATTGATGCGAACTCCATATTGCCAGAAGACCATTTCGACGACGACAAACTCTTCATGAACTCCCTAATACCATTATTCAAGAAAATGAATGACGATACGAGACTCCTATGTCGAATCGAAGTTCTGAAGATCATCAGATATGCGTTGCAAGGCCACAAGTGTTTCGAAGCGTTGAAAGGGGCAGAAGATTCCTTTGACAAGGATCGTATGAATGGTGTTCTGGCTAAAGAGGAGACGAATATGTCGACGAGTACACAAAAGAGTCCAGAGTCGAGGTTGGCTATGACAACGCGGTCAGCTGATGGAAGTAGGCCGGTTAGGAAACGGAGAGTAAGTAAATCTATGTTTCTTTATTTTTATTGTTTTGTATAAATAGACTCGCGTTAGACCACAATCTCACCTGATGGAAGGTAAAGATGTGGTCAACGATGGAGCACGCTTGCCTAGGAGTAACCTATTTACTCTTGACTTGGCTCCCAGGTTATAGCTATCAAGAAACACAGCATAGTGGAATTTCCCGGCAGGGAATAAGCCTTATCTGTTCGCATAATTAAAGTAATGCAAAAACGTTAAACGTTATTTATCTTGCACGTACAGCCATTGATTTTGCGCCTGATCTCTCTCCGGTCGTGTCAAAGTGTGGTCCTATCAGACTAAGAAAGTGAGGGAACACAGAGTGTTCCTGTGTTTTCGCAAACGCTTGTGCACTGGAATATCTCCCTCCCGCGTCGATAGGTAGTCTCAGTTGAGTGCCGCCGCAACTGAAATTCTGGGCTGGAGGACTGAAAACTTAAATCTTAAATGTTTCTGAAATATGCTATAGTGATAATATTTTCCTGGACGAGCCTTTTCACAAAGCGCTTTCTTTCAATTTCAACGACTAGCTGTGCTCGACTTGTACTTACATTGAGTTTATCTATTTTCCAGGCACGATCACCATCTCCCCTGCCGGTGCCAACGAAAAAGAGGGGTCCAGGGCGTCCTAGAAAGGTAAATAAACAATTATAATATTTAATTAATAGAGTTAGCTATATCATGAAATGGCTTGAGCAAATCGTTTGAGGATCATCATTCTCCTGCTTATCCTCGATATGATTTTGGGCTCATATTTTGCTTTCATATTTCTCTATCTACGTTTTAGCCTTTTTCTTAGTGGACATCCCGCCTCTAGCCATATGGCCCTGTCACACAGTTCACACATAGTTTCTTTGATCTTCCTCTCCATCACACATATCCATTCACATTTATACTCAAAACTACGCTTACGACATTTTGCTTATATGAATAACTTCAGGGCAGCTTCATGATATGCCCAAGCATTAAATTGTCAAATATATAACGTTAAATAGTTACTTTTTGAAACGTTCACTCCTCAACGTTTGCGTATCGAGTTTAATTACAATCGGTTCATTCATTTCCAAAATAAGAACTGTGTGAAACACCATAAGGGCCAAACGCTCTTTCTCTTAAGCATCGACCCCAAAACTCTGAGGTTAACGTTATCACTCACATCATCGTCATCACACATCACATCATTAAAAATGTATCCTTATTCAGGTTCGGCCACCACCCTCGGATTCAGACGACGATCAGACCTCCAAGAAGCGTCTCCCCAAACTGAAGGTGTGTGAAGCGCCATGCGAAGCTGAGGATTCCTTCGGACACGCCACCAGCGTGGCTCAGCTGTCTACACCGCTGTTCATGAAGGTAGGTCCATCATCAACAACTGTCTGCCCTTACTCAACTTAGTTTGACTTCAAGTATAACCGGATGTAGCTGAATACCAGTATTTTACATGAAGCGGCTGCCTATCGGGCCTCCACAGCTAATTACTGGTTAATACGATGATCAGTGACAGGATAATCGGCGCTTATATAACTAAATTTCTTCGCGTGAAAGAATAATATAGACATTCCTTTCTGAATAAATAAGTAATCCCGAGTTCCCGGGATTGAACAATTTTGTAAAAACAACTACATATAACAAACTTAAATTATAGCAGTGGTTTTTTGATTTAGTATCTTTATTTTATTCAAAACAAATGGAATATCATAAAAACTTTCATTGTAAATTAAAAGTCCCATTAGGAACGGCTTTTTAAATTTAATAAATTACGATGAGAGTTCAGAACGAGTTCTAACTATATTTTGTATGCGGGCATTTTTTGCAATCTCAGGAAGTTCGAACGATATCCGATCGGTATCCGCGATTCTGAAAAACATGTTCGTATTACAATTTCGTGGGAATAAAAGTGAAGTTTAGGTATATCCGATCACTGATGATGACCCTTGGTAGGTCAAGTTAACAGATTATCTGTAACTTCTGTCAAAGATCTGCGGATGACAGCCGAGTTTTTCTTCATTGAATTGCAAAATCGACGTTGTAGACAAAAAATCGCCAAGTTGATAATAGGGAATCAAATTTTTAAGAAAACGTTTTTTCGAGTGTTTCTTCATTTTGTACCGTTCGTGCGCGAGTCCGACTCGCACTTGGCCGATTTTTTATAAAACGACATGCGTAATTCCCGATTTTTAAAATAGTCTTAAGTTGAATATTTGTCAATAACCACTTTTCCTTGAAAACCTGTCAAATTTTGCCATTACAGCAGTGTTAGACGAAATACTCAATTCAGAAACCGATCCTAGGACAATCTGATTGGCAAATGATTGATGATTCTTGTACCATAAAAGATACATTATAATATATTGAAGGTATTCTGTGGGAACCATATAAGTAACAGTCATAAAAATTGATTAATCAAAATTCAAAATTCAAAAGTCATTTATTCAAATTAGGCTGAGTGCCAGCACTTTTTGAACGTCAAAGTTCTACATAAAGACAGTCCCCCAAAACGCCCGCCCGTCACTACTTCCTAGTGTTTTAGCTGGGAAGAAGAAGTGGCGCAACAAACTCCCCAGCAACACATCTGTCTGTTGAGTTATAGAAAAATAAATAGTCGTACTAATTTACTTCTGTTTAGTCGACTGGCAAAACCAAAAGGACCAAGAACAAGTAAGTCGCATTATTTAATAAATACATATTTAGCTGACTTAAATCTCTTGGGTAAAATAAAACCGAAATATAAAATTAAAAAAGACAATTCGTAGGTCGAATGCACACAAAATTTATCAGGCTAGAAAAATGTACATAGCATGGTATACAAAATAAAACAAACCATTTACTTCAGACAGAGTCCATTAATTGGTTAGAATACAAAAACTTAGAAACTATACTCTATCCGTTTAGGTAGTTAACTAAAGGTAAACAATCTTGATGTGTCTTTTTACACAAATTCATATTAAACAAATAAACTACTTTTCAAACTTACGGTTCAATTGATTTAGTATTCGTTACTGTTGTATTTACTTTGGTTTTTACTTTCATTTTATTTTTAAACTGAGTTTTTAAGTAAAAAGTTACATCAAGATTGTTTACCTTAAGTTAACTACCTAAACGGATAGAGTATAGTGTTAGTACTTATAACAACCGGAACAAAATACAATTATATACTTACACTAAACTCTAATGCAGGCTTATCCAATGCCCCAGTATAGGCCTGTGTATAGAGGTCAATATACTATGTACATTTCAGCGTTTCGCGTCGAATCTGTATGCCTAAACCTCAGTGGCCATGTTTAAGAGTATTTTTTTTTTTTTTTTTTTTTTTTTTATTTAATATGGGTTTGCTCTTGACTCTAGTCTAGGTCATAGATGACAGAGACAAAGTCGACGATGGAGCGAGCTTACCCAGAAGAAGCATTTTGTAGTAAAAGTAACATTCTTCTTGTTCTTAGTTCCTTATCAAAATTCTGGAATCTAAAAATGAAAATGAAACAGAATATTGATGAGATTGGAGAATTCATGATATTGAAAATAGACTTTAGAGATTAGTACCCTTACTTTACTGTTTTCTATAGCTTTTTTTTATTATGGAAAATAAAACGATAGATTTTAAGTTAACGATTTGTTTAAACTGGTTTAAGGGAACAGCTCAAATAAATATTTATATTATTAATCATAAGACATTATTACAGCCACTTTTCTTCTATCTGTGACAAGTTTACTATCTATAATTTAAAAATAATTTCGTTTATAAAACATAGTATGTCACAACATTTAACGAATGATATTGTTTACTTCAGTTTTATTGTTCGAAATTATAAAGCTATGAGACAGATGAGACTTCAACATTTTAATTTGCATTTTCGAAAGTAAATATCGACAAACAAAAACTTATGGTTCTCACAAAATACCATCGACTATATATTAGTTTAGTGGCAATATCAGTCAAATAACAAAATACTATCCGAAACCAACCTAACGGTATTCCATCTCAAAACCGGTCTCGAGATATAACCCATATTTTCACACTATATATGCAAAAGTAATTCTACTGTCTGTCTATTTGTGACCTCTTCACTACTGTCCTGGACTACCCTCTCCCTGGATACTTTTTAACCTGGAAGTACGATGTATTTGCCAACATTCTTGCGGGCAAAGTGTCTGGCAGAAGCTAGTCATAATCAAAAAGGAAAAATCCTTCCAAATAATAATAAAATTCTTTCACCTTTGCAGATCTACAACTTGGAGAGGTCTAAAATCGCCCCCGCGCTGCCAACAACCCCTACGTCTATGCAGGTGTCCATCAAAACGGAGCCTATAGACCCCCCGGAACCGCAATTAAGTTAAGCTATATAAACCTATCACTATTGTAGAAGTATCATGATAAAATGTGATGACAGCTGTCAAATATTCACAACGGCCAATCAGAATGCAGTGTTTTTCCGAATGGTAAAGTTTTGACCAATGACAGACGCTGTTGGCGCGTGTCAAAATAGTCAATCAGGATTCAGCATTATCGTATCTGATTGTTGTCGTCCAATATATAAGCTATGGGCATTGAGCATACGTTTTGAGGTTATGGGATCTAAGCAGGAGTTTGCTTAGCACTCCATTTTGTTACAATTCTGAGGTATTTAAAACCAACAGTGAATTTATCAGAAAATTACAAAATAAGACACAATATATACAATATTGTAGATGGTGGACAATAAGTGTTCGGTGTTTTTCATTGTTAAAAAATATTGTTTATCAAGTAGAGAATGAGCTGAAATATATATAAATGTTGTGTATAAATATCTGTAGGTATGTTGGATTATTATATGTGAATGTTGAAAATGTATAATCAGGGAACTATTTGGTGTTGAACAAATAAATCAATAATTCTGTGTCGTGAAATTAGAAAAAAAAGAAAAAATAACTTCGCGATTTATTTGTAGATACGCATAACGGATACAATGTCTTACTTTTAGAAAATAATGCATATGTCCTTCTAATTAATCTCTATGAACATTTTACCGGTTATTGCGAACATCGCAAGAGATTGTTATCTTTTTCTACTCAGTAACTATTAAATTTAGATGAGATTAATTAATTTTTAAATGATCTGTTCACAATATATATCAAGAGACATAATCTTCTCAGGATTTATTACAATCTTACGGTGTTCGCAATTATACGACGACAAATACATGTTGCACCATTCTCAAATACCTACTAATGGTCTAATAGTCGTTATTTATCAAAACTTCTACAATATGTAACACAATCGCTTTTAGTATGTTGAGCAACTGTTGCAAGCTGTTATTATATATTTGTAAGAAGCAAATGTTGATTTAATTTTCATAATAATGAAGGCTTTACTGTGAGCAGGGGACAACCAACAGCAAAAATTATCGACGCGTCACAAATTAACGCCATTGTCACGTATACATGACAAGCAAGCGCGTGCCCTGTACGCTAAACGTCACAAATATGTGACAAAAAGTACGGCGAATTTGTGGCTTGGCGTCGGGGGCACGCCGATGCGTTCATCCTCTAGCGTTCAAAAGGTTCAAAGCAATTCAAGTGATGCGATTATCTGTCCAAAATTCAATAAAATAATGGCAGCATATTTCACGCGTTTGTCAACTTGTCACATTCATTTTTTTTTTGGCATAGAGTTACAGTTATCGTGGATCCTATGTAATGTGGTGGTTTATGACCGCGCCTTTATCTGACAGATTTGGCATGAATTCCGTTTTGTCTTTTATTGTGACCGCGATATGCAAGCGTTAGTATTTTATTCGTGTGACAAAATGTTTGTCGAATTTTGTTTTGGGAAAAATAAAGCGCAATTTTGTGTGAACCTTGGACTCTGTGGCCTGTTTTTAATGGGAATTAAATCAACATTTGCATGTTGTCAGTTGATTGTGGTGAATGAAATGTGATATAGTTAAGTTTTGCCATGTAATTATTAGGTTTAAGTTTAAATTTTAATATAGTTTTACGTTTCCTTTTGAGAAAACCGCGATATGCTTGACTTTTGCTCAGACAGTGTGTTTTAGGCCTATTCTCCGTTAATTTTAAATAATTTTGTATAATTATTTCTCTCACAAAGGAAATCGAGTGTTGTAATGTAAAATAATAATTTAATATTACATTATTAACAAGTTAATATTTATGAACATTTCAAAAAATCCGATCTCAAAAGACGCGAAGTTAAGCGTGGTTATAAAAAATTAACTTGAAAAAAAAAATGTTGTAGGTAACATATTAAAGGCACGGAGCAGCCATTTTGATTTTTGATAACACTTATTGCGCGGGAAAAGTCTATTTTTCTCGTTTTAAAACCACGCTGTATCGTACGAAATGTTTTACGCAAAACGCGTAAATATGAAGAAAAATAAACACTTTAGTTTTATCCAAGAGCATTTTCTAGTTGTTAATTTATGTTAAGATTTAATAGGTAGGTACATTAAAATATTTGTGTTAGTGGGATCAGTAAATTAGTCCCAGATATCAAGATTCAAGTTATAATACCTATTTAATTGTTCCTGTACACAATGGCGTATGTTGTTCAATATTGACAAAAAAAATTGATTGGCAATTAAATAATTTTTCTTTCTTTTTTCTTTTGATGAAAATCAGCAATTTTTTTAAACTCTAAGCATGCCCCTGCAAATTGACAATTTCCATTAAAACGTATCTAATACTTAATTTTATTTGAATAAAACGGTAATTGATGGAATTTTAAGTCCAAAAATATGAGAGTACGAAAATAAATGGTGGTTGACAAAACTGGCCATAATGGGCCATTGTGTACAGGCCAAATTATTATGTGTCGAACACAGTACGATGTTAAAAATAAATGAAGTGTTGTGTTATGTCTGTACATTCCTTTAGATAGGAAACTTGTAGATTTACGAGAAATTGTCACGGATTGTATACCGCTGAAATAAAAAATAATATTTTATAGATTATGTTTTTATTTTATCGACCAATTTCCACAATTCAATCTGCCGAGCCCTTTCCTCATATTATAGGCTACCAGCTAACCCCGTTCCCGTAGGAATTTCGGGGAACCCTCTCAGTGCTCCCCTACGCTCCCCAAGGAACCTACATGCCCAATTTCAGCTTTCGACAACCAGTAGTTTCGGGTGTACGTTGTCTGTCAGTCACTCAGTAACGGAAGAGTTTTATACATAGGCATACAGAATGATTCCGAAATGCGTGGTCATAAAGGGTGACATTTTGTAACTGATAAGATGTTAGGAAACAATGACTAAAATAAAAATACGGACTTAAAAAAAAATCTATCGCAAAAAATAAAAACTTTGAAATAAATCACTTTTCAAGCAGTTTCATGCAGTTTAGTCAATCATAGAATTTTGCTACTAACTGTATCAGACTGCTTCAAAAGTGTTTTTTTTACTAATGTATTTTAAGGTTGGGTTTTTTGAAAAAAGTCGATATTTTTTATTTTTGCTATTGTTTTCTTAACTTTATATCAGACACAGAACGTAACTGAAATATGACCACTCACTTCTGAAACACCCTGTGTCTTGAGTCTTGATATAATAAGTATGGGTACCAGATTTTATCCAATTTTTTTTTTTTCGTCTTGAGCTAGGACATCCAAACTACATACTTTCGGTTTTTAGCATTTTATCCGCTCTATATTACACTTGCCGTGACATTTTGCACCCGTGCGAAGCGGGTACAAAAATGTATAAAACTATGAAGTGTATATGTCACCGGAAAATGGCAAACGCCGTAAATTTTCTAAATAAGACACGGATATATTGGAAACTATTGAATTTGGGTGGGATTTGAAGTATACAAAACGATTTTCTCATAATATATCGAGAAATTATAACGAAATCAAAATTTATTACAATCTTACGGAGTCTGTAATTTTCCCGTGACATATATTTTAAATTTATTCAGTGTGGGTGATGCAAACAATGATAAGTATAAATTTAACCAATATGTAATATATGCTAAACTAAAATATACAATAATGCGTCATTGGACTCAAATTGCTGTTTCGACTAACTCACGGAGGAATTTGCTAGTAGAACCTAAGTACGTTTATAAAGTCGACCAGGGTACAAGCATGCAGTACCAAGTTCGACTTGTTCAAAAATATTCTATGAAAACCAAATATATATATATATATATATATATATAAATATCAAAGTGCGTTTTTTTTTTTTTTTTGACGATGACCACTCGCAGTTCAGCACACTAAGGCTGGTTACTGCTTAACCGGAATCAAAGTGCGTTGAAAATATTCGAATCCTATACCTTCTTGTGAAACGAAACCATAGCGAGATTTAATTCGACGCCAGCGCCATCTATCGAGCTTGGTGAAAGCGCGTTGCTGCCAATTCTGGAATTTAAAAAACGCAGAAATTCGAGTCATATAGATTGGCAAATCGTATTATTGTCATCTCAGCGACAATCAATGACAAAAACCGTCATAATTTTGAAAAAATACAGGTGACACTTTGCGACTGTGATGCGAATACAAATGAGAATAGCCTTAAAAAAATTCAGACTAAACCTACCAACGTAAACCGTTATCTGATATTTTTTCAGTGATGTAGTTGTTATAGATTCTCGGCCCGATGTTGACGAAAACTAAAATTCCATTCGATTTTTGAAAAAACTTTCAGTTGTGTTTTTTTTTCATTAAAAAAAGTAAGAATAAGAATAAATTTATTAAAAAGAAAATATAGGTTACAAATTGTGTGTTATACAAGAGCGTTTAGTTTGTTTAAAAATTAAGCATATAAAAGAATTTTCAAAGACTTATTTTGTTTCAAGTACTTATTTTGTTAAAAATGAGCGCTTTCCTTAATTTATCCATGTGTTATTACTTCCCCGAATTTGATCCTTATTAGCGACTCTTTCGGTTGGTGTAATAAACTAATAATACAGGCTGTATTTTTTTCAAAATCGACCGGTACTATTCCTGGCCAGGAATACCGATTTTTCAAAAATCTATTGATATTGTTTTAGTTATCATCAAAATCGGGCTCGGGACTCCTTTCAGTGTTGTCGATGTTCCTCATAGTATCCACACATACTGAAAAAATCATCTGTGTACAAATGCAACACAAAACTTAAATATTAAAAGCAATCTTTATAAAGATACCTCCTATCTATCGATTGAATAATATGACATCGCAAAAGAGGATGACAGACATAAAATACACTTCTTGCTTTTTCTGAGGCCAATTTGTCATGCCAAGTCATAAGTGTTAATTCAGTTTCCTAAGACCAACATTACGATAAATATATACACGACGTATTTTATCAAAACACTAAAATGATGACTGTTAAAATCTGAACGGTTGATTAGATAAAAAATAAAGATAAAATGACTGGTATATATAAAGTGTTTCTAAGTTTGTTTATTTCATAACTAGTACAAAATTTTGTTGGCTAACAAACAATGGATTCAAGCAAGTTCAGTAAAATTAGTCTCGCCGATTTTAAATGGATAAATGAACCTAGAAAATGGAAAATAAATGTTGGCAACACCATACTTGAAGTGACAACGGAGGATAAGACTGATTACTGGGAAGGCACATATACGAATCTTCATTTTAACTCTGGCCATCTATACGGAGTACAAATCAAAGAAGATTTTACGTTTACGGTAAGTATTTTTTTTTTAAATGAATTTGATACTTGTAAAATTACGACGGTTAAGTATAACCTTTTTTTGCAAAATTGTATATTTACGCGACCGAAGCCGATTTTGATGCAAGAGGGGAAAGTTTGTCATTGCACTGAGGCGAAAGCTAAGGTGAAACCGAAACTGCAATGACAAACGCCCCCGTGCATCAAGACGTTTTTCAACACACTTAGTCAAAAAATAAATAAAATTTCAAAGCTGGTATTTTGACTGGAAGCCGACCCCAATATAGTTGGGAAAAGGCTAGGCAGATGATGATACTTAAACATAATATTTAGTAACAATTATTGTGGAAAATGACTCGCGGATTTTTGTCGTTCGCCGACTTTGATTTTCGTCACGTTTGACGGGCATACTTAATTTCATACATAAAGTGGAGCCAGTTTTTTATTAAGTGCGTTGAAAATAATAAATAACAACAATTAACAAATAATATGTTGTTCAATTCTCAGGTATGTGTAGAAACAGAATTCACAACGCTGTACGATCAAGCCGGGCTTATGATTTACTTGGACGACAAGCATTGGTTGAGGGTTGGTCTGGAGTACTACGATGGGCAGGCAGTGCTGAGCAGCGTTCTTACTAACGAATTGTCTGATTGGGGCACAGGTATGGTGATACTTTTCCGATCATTCTGACTACAAAATTCAGGTTTTTAATAGTGGTAGGTAATAATAAAATACCTCCTGACCGATTTCGGACATGGCGGCCAATCTCAATGGAGAACTTCTTATGCTGGCACTTCACTTGGCCTATTTGCACAAATATTCACCTTACTTCTTTGTTAAAAATATTTTTTATTTCAATCACTTTAGGGTATATTTTCAATTGTCAAAGTAACGCAAATATTTGAGAAAGGAGGCACTTCACTTGGCGTATCCAAGTGAAGTGCCTCCTTTATAGTGCATTAAGTGTGTCACACACACAGCTGCATTACTCTCATAGTCCGATGAGATGGCAATACGACACGACCGGAGAGAGATCTGGCGCAGAATTTAACTTGTATTCCGAGGCAGGAGGGTGTCCCATAAAAATCAAAATTCCTAATGGAAAAACCCTATAACAACTTTTTGCGCTACTTGTGAATCGAACCTAGGAGTATGCTGAGTAGTCGCGCATGTGACCCTGAAACCAACGGTTATAGTTACTTTTTGAATAGTGACGTCATAACATAACCGCAGGGTAACTAGTTTTGTCCACGACAAACCTCTCGTGGGTCGGTCGTGGTCGTCGTCGGTAATAGCTAGGTGGTACCTACAACAGTGGGAAATGAAAGGTTTTACAGAAAAGTGTTTAAAATTATTATTGGCACCATCTTAACGTATCGAATTTCCTCGGTGCCTCGGAAAGCACGTTAAGCCGTTGGTCCCGGCTGTCATTTGTAAATCTTTGACAGTCGTTACGGATTGTCAGAAGTCAGTAAATCTGACTTCAGTCTTGCCAAGAACTACCGTGTTACCCAGTAAATAGGTTGTGGAGGTCTGGTAGGCAGCCGCTCCACGTAAAATACTGGTATTCAGCTGAATCCGGTTTGACTGGAAGCCGACCCCAATGTAGTCGGGAAAAAGGCTAGGCAGATGATGATTAAATAAAAACTCTGGGGCAATTTGGTAAAAATAAAACAAAATAGGCCTCTTCAATGGTTTAAGCTTGGTTTATAAACAGTGACCGGCCATTTTTAACAGAAATGTGCCCATCATTCTTTATCTTCTATCTTATTTATCTTATCGTATTGTAAACGGACGTAACGTAATTATTAATTATGCTCACAGCCATCCTATGTTGTGGGACAATTTAATCTTAACTAACAAACTATATTTTCCAGGTGTATTCACCGGCAACCCACGGAAATTCTACCTCCAGGTGACCAGAAAAGGAGACGTAGCTTGCGTAAAATATTCCACAGATAATAAAACTTGGACGCTGTTCCGACTGTGTCCAATGCCGTTTTCTACAAACCCCAATCCGTGTTTGGTGGGCCCAATGTGTTGTACCCTAATGAGAGAGGGTTTAAATGTCAAGTTCAGCGAAATATCCGTTACTAAACCTATAGATGATATATTGCAATCGAATTAAGTATCAATTAATTATTAATTATCACTTGTAATCTTTAATAAATTATGCCAGTAATAAGATTAATGTTTTTTCTTTTTATAAAGGGGTGGTAAAGTTTTATACGGCCTAAATGGTGGTCGAAGGAAGGATGTTGTAACAACAACAAAATAATGAAATTTCATTTCACATTGTGACACATACTTGGACAAATGACTTCAAGTTTTAGTTTTAAGTTTACGCAGATCGTAGATACAATGTTCTATAGTTTGTTATGTCGGATCCATTGACGTAGGTACTCATGCCCTTTTCCTCCCACGCGAATTTTATTATAGAGGTATGCGATACAGAGAGTAAAGTCCCGTGCACCTCCACTGAAATGGGAGGATCTTCCGACCAGACGGTTGTTGTGTCTGGTGGGCAACTGCCCGATAGTTGAAATTCGGACTGTTGTACATGTTCAAATCGCACGGAGAACTTTGCTTGCGCGATGCAGGATTTCGTTGGTGGTTCGTCGCTGACAGGATCGATGGCGTTGGGATTCTTTTTGTTGCCGTACAAATTTCGCTTCTTAGTTTTTCATGTGGCGGCAGGTATTGATGCCGCTACAGTATCTTAATATTTTTGTCTACTTACTGCTTATTTGATTAACTTACCTATACCTAAGGCTATATACACCGTGGCATTTTAATCGTCTTACATCGGCAGCCCACTTCAGTCTTCATCCAATGACTAAACCATTTATAAAAAAATATATATTATGAACATTTGAATACTTCATTTAAATATTATTGACATATAGGGTGATTTTTTCAGTAATCCCGAGAGATATTTATGATATAATTTATTGAAGAGTTCCACTGTCCATATCCGAAGTTCTTTATCAGATCTTTACCAAATTTAAACGGAGGACCTAGGGAAAGTTTATTCGAAACAAAAAAAAAAGGACTGGCAAGATATCGCTGAAAAACTATCGAACTTCAAAAAAATTAAATTGAAAAATGGTTGAAGAAACTCACAAAACTTATATGGTCACCTTATGAAAGTCTGATAGACAGTCTCTCTAGCGCAGGTAAGGTAGGCATCAGCCAGTAACTGGATAGTGGCCGTCAGGTAAGCAGGACGCCGGCAGGACTTTTCAGGGGGAACATCTTCAAAACCGCGAAGATTTCTCGGATACCGGAGTCTCGAATTGAATCGATTGTCTTTTGCCCATTCCCAGAGATAGAACTAACTTTATCAACTTATGCAGAGAAGCTAAAGAACTAAAAAAGACGGGTGCAAAGCAAAACGCAAGGGATCTGGATGTACATTCAACAAAGCTATTTGGTATGCAGGCAACTTGCAACTACTTTTAAACAATACCACACTCGAAAGCTTAAAAAGTTATAGGCAATGCACATAAGAGAAATAAATATTCGCAATGTTATGGAAAAAACAATTTTAATATTATTGCTTGTACCTATACCAAATAGCTTTTTTGACTGTACCTCGCAATCTTTTACTACCTCCAAGGCGAGGTAATAAAATATTGTAATATAAGAATTGTAATAGAATAAGTAGATTGTATTGTAATGAGAACCTATTCTCTTAACTCTTTTATTACAATCCGCTTGTTTACTACTTATATCTTTTTAATTTCTTCATGTTTTCGTATGTTTTATTGAAAGCAAGTGCACCCCGTTATACCGGCGCCCATGGTAGGCAGGCCCTTCACGTACACACCTACTGCTGTCATGCTGCATCCCGCCTACCTGGAAGCCAACCACAACGTATGATTCTCATATATCAAGACAGGACAGATATCTGTGTACTCCCAAGTAATAATAATAGTCTTCCTGGCCGATTATCTACGGCCATGGCGCCCAATCTCAACAGACACTAGCCATCTGCTGCTCAGATATTGTAGTGCATACCTACCTACCTACCTAACCATGTGCGCAAACACAGGTGCACTCCCTCTTCAATCACTCTCATTGCCTGATGGAACGGCGATCCGACACGACTGGAGAGAGACCTGCCGGTCGATTCTGTAAACATGTTGAAGTGAAGGCTTGGGTGAAGTGATCTCTTTAGCTCACAGAGAGCTAAACCGCGGACAGATAGACGGACATGGTGATACAATAAGGTTTCCTTGTTGACTACGGAACCCTAAAAAGCAGCACAAGCACAATCAGTAGCATTAACAAAAAAAAATCTGTCTTTTGTTTTTTTTCCAGAACCAGCTTTCTGAAAATGGGTTGGTCTTGGTACATACCATCTGACGGCCAACTCCACCACTACGTGCGCTCATTGGTCAAATCAAATAACGCGCGCTTCCCCGGCTTCTGTTACACACTTTGAATAACAATTGTAAATTCGGGGTTGTGTCAAAGTCAACAGCTCACTAACTCCTATAATACAAGCTTGACTTAGTTTAGGAGTTAGGGAATTCCATAATTCTATGCGACGGCGTACAACCACTAAACTAAGATAAAAATTGTTATTAGATTAAGAAATTGTTGTACCTTGATTGGAAATAAAAAATATTATTATTATTACTTCCGTCCCTTTTCACGAAATCACTCACACACGTACGAGAATTGGCCTTTAAATGGACAAAACCGCTCGGACTGACCATACATTCGGTCCTTTCCTGTGTGAGTCAAAAAGTCGTCTATTATCTAGTCCCCTATCTTTATTATACTCTTTGACCTAGTCTATGAATGGCTAAAACAAAATCTAAAAATATCATAATCTACTTTTTGGTACATGGCATGGCATGACAGCACGGTTGGCGCAGTGGTTGAGCGATTGACTGTTGCGCTGCGTGTCGCGGGTTCGATTCCCACACGGAACAATTATTTGTATGGCCTACATATCTGTTTGGCTGTTTGTGTATGTGACTTTGTATGTTTGTAAACGCACCCACGATACAGGAGAAATTCCTAGTGCGGGGCAACTTTACTTTAAAAAAAAAAAAAAAAAAGAAATGGTGCGGCTGCTGAGGACTATCTACATCTTAGGACAGGGTAAAATATAGTAGGAATAGTTAGTAGTCGTTTCTCGCTCTCTTTCCGCCGTTTCGACAAGATCATCATGGCATAGCCCATTGGAAAAAAGCTAAGTTTCCTGAGAGTGGGGATGGTGGTGGGTTCGCTTGGCGTATTTGTCATTTCATTTTTAATATAAGTTCATTTTCCAACAAAAGAGTAAGGCGATTATTTGCACAGATACGCCAAGGGAAGTTCCAGCATAACACATGCACGTGGGCTTAGCCATCATAGACTTCAAAAGTCGGTTAAAAAAACATAGACAATATTATGCCATAATTTTAATGTTACAAATTGTTAAAAGTGATTTTAATTCGAATGCAATATATCACTTTCCGGGACAGTGACGAATATGTCACTGAATTTCACGTTCAAACCCTTTCTCGTAGGGGTACAACACATTAGACCCACCAAACAAGGATTGGGGTTTGTAGAAAAGGGCATTGAACACAGTCGGAGCAGAATCCAGGTTTTATTATCTGTGGAATATTTCACGCAAGCCACATCTCCTTTTCTGGTCATCCGGAGGTAGAACTTCCTTGGATTACCGGTGAAAACACCTGGAAATTATTATTCATTAGTTAAATAACATTAAAGTGTCCCACAACAGGGCCTGGGCGTGGAAATAATAATAGTTACGTACAGCGCCAGCACATCAAGCTATAACAATCTGTCAATTTTCTTTAGATTTTCACCTTTACAGCCAAAGCATTAGGTTCAAAGTTGATTGGGAAAATTTTACAGTTTCTGGTAGCTTGATGTGCTGGCTGGCGTCTGTACATTTAATACCATCAGATAAAATAAGATTGCATTTATACTCATTCATTGGCCATTATGGGTAGATCTTGTCCGAATTTAAATGCTAGCCAAAATCTGTGTCGACTACTACTTTGGCTGAGTTAACTTTTACTTTGACGTAAAAGGCCAGCAACAAATATATTTTTTTTTAAAACCTTTGGTTACTGACCGTACATCTCAAAATTTAAGAGATTTTTATAGTTTTTTTTATGTTTAGCGTCTACAAAGCCAGAACCAGTAAAGTCACATGGCGGGAAAACTATCATCATACCTGTGCCCCAATCAGAGACTTCGTTGGTGAGAACGCTTCCGATCATTGGTTGCCCATCATTGTACTCAATGCCAGCTTTCAACCAATGCTTATCGTCCATATAAATCATTAGCCCTGCTTGATCGTACAGGGTTGTGAATTCTGCTTCTACGCATACCTAGAAATAGCAAAGAAATACAGCCACATTATTGTTGTTGTATGATAATAATATACAAAACGCGCGTTTTATTTCACCCGACTCGTCAAAAATTGAGTCGTGACGTGGCAGTTTGGCGTGTGGTGTGATAAAGTATAGCGACATGTTCGAGCTCATAAACGGGGGATTCTATTTTAAGCATCTTCATCACCTTTCAAAAACTTATCAAGATCAAGATCATATTACATTCATTCAAAACATCTCACCGTAAATGTAAAGTCTTCCTTGATTTCTACTCCGTACACATGGCCTGAGTTATGATGAAAATTATACCAAGTGCCCTCCCAGTAATCCGTATTTTCATCCGTTGTTACTTCAAGGATGTTATCAATAATAGTCCATTTTTTGGGTTCATTTACCCATTTAAAATCAGTGAGACGAATTTTGCTGAACTTACTTGAGTCCATTGTTTATTTTTAACTCACAAAACTTTCTTGAACAAGTTATGAAATAAATCAACAGAGAAACACTGTAAACTACTTCAAATGCAAGTCATTTTATCTTATTTATCTTATCAATTGATCAGATTACACTTCAATCCAGTGTTTTGCGATTAATTATTGTAATTTACTCAATTTATAACTTGTTTACATCGGATGACAATAGTTTGTTGTTCGTACCCTGGTGATAACGTTGACCATAGCGTCAGTGATTACGTAATCATGGTAATAATTAACGTACATTTAAGTAAACTTATAATGCGTTTTTCTTAGGTGTATAAATTGAAGGCATGACTACAACATAATATACAGTAAAATCAGAAGGAAGTTTCAAAGTCTATTGTGATTTTGAATAAAACATTTTTTTTGTAGTGGCAACTCCAAACTAATATTTTTTCAATCTTTCAGAATGAAGCAGCAACATCGTTCATTTAAGATGGCGTCATTTCCGGGGACGGCTGCGCGGCGTGATGGCTCCGCGCGGTTTATGAAGAAATTACAGTTTATATTTGTGTATAGATAGCAAAAGTTAACTGTTTAAACTGTAGGATATTGTTCAAGAAACTAGTGATATTGAAATGGGAAAGCCAGGTAAGATTTTTATTAACTTATTGCTTCATATTCGGTGTTTGGCACATGCGTAGTCGCTATGTGGTATTTCTTCAAATTATTGTTATAAAATATTATTTTCACAATGGTTTTTGTATCTCAACTGTTGATTACCACAAGATAATTTTGCCAAATCCCAGATTCACGATATTTCTCAACAATTCACGTGTTTATTTTGAGGTTAGTTTGCATGAACAACCTTGATTTTTCTATGAATTTATTCAATCAAGATATTTCTGACGTTCTAAAACTGTGAATTCTTTATTCTATTAAACTTTTATACTGTTAATTTCGACATTAATGCAACATAATGTTGTTTATTTTGTTACCACGCCGGGACCACGCGTCCACATTTTTACAACCATGCTAGTTGAAATGACGTAAAACTAAGCTGAAATTAGCCTTGAACAAACATCTTCGCATTTCAAACTTCAATCTAAGCAGCAACAATAGTCTTGCATATCAGAAATTACCAAAAAAAATCAATCTTTAAAAAATCACACTTGTTTGAAAATGGATAAATATAGCGACCACGTGGTATTCATTTCTTGTACAAGGATCAATGCTCTCTCTGTACAGCATAACCACTTATCTTCATTCATAGTAAAGGTTCCATCTGTTTGACCCAATATAGGTTATATTACTCCCAATTTTGTTGTTGGTCAAAATCACATGAGTTTGACCTATCAATGCACTGACCGTAGCATGTCCATATTCCCATGTGCCTATTTCATATGGCTAGTTACTCATAGTACAACCACATTAAAGTCCTAAGGAAATATCCTGACTTCAGACTCGTTGTGTAATTCAATTCATTGTGTGACCCACAAATCAAATCCAAAACCTCATTGCTCAGCAGTAGCCACAAGGCAGTTCAGTCAATACTTACTTTGCACATCCACATAGGTAGTATGTTTTCAAAACAATATCAACAAGTTCACTGGCATTCTCCTGATGACCCATTGTTTATGCAGTTTTCACATAGTCATACTGGTACCCGGCACCTTTCTATGTAGCACGCTTATGGCTCATCTACATAAACAATACAATGAACAGGCATTCATTGATAGTGCGATTACCCCTCTCTCTACTTGTCACACATTTTATCAGTACTGGAAGGATATTTAATGGAAGTTGTAATATTATATATCTAATAATAAATTATACTTAGATACTAATGACTGTAGGGAGGTATGGCAGAGCAAGGAGCTTCACGGACGCTTTTACTGGGTCCTACATGGGCCCGATGTCGACTTTTTAGAGTCTGTAGCCTGGCTGCATTATGGTGACCTCTTCGGGGAAACCAAAGGTTTTGTCTGTGCCATTATGGATGAAGTTATGATGACAAACAACTACTGGAAATACATTGTGAAGGACGGTACGGTTGACATATTGGGCATGTCACCGGCCCGGGGAATCCATCCGCCACATTATTTCCGGTTGTTCTAGTCTCGCTAACAAGAGACTATTTGCACAGGCACAACCTTGTAGCCAGGATTATTCACCAGCAACTTGCTCTTACATACAATCTTGTGGAATCGGAAGTACCGTACTATAGGTATGTGGCCGACCCAGTTCTCGAAAATGGCAATTGCACGTTGTATTAGGATCGGTCTATCATCACTGACGGGACTATTGTTGCCAATAAGCCTGACATAGTGGTGATAGATCGACTAGAGCGTCGCGCCATGATTGTTGATATAGCAGTCCCTCATGACGCTAACCTCGTGAAGACTGAGAAAGATAAACAAACGAAGTTTCTTGACTTGGCTCGCGAGGTTGTCGACATGTGGGATGTGAGCACAGCAGTCATTGTGCCGATAGTCGTAACGGCCAATGGCATAATAGCCAAGAGCCTCGACCAACATTTAAAGAGGCTCTCGTTGGGCCAGAAAGCAGTACTCCTGGACACGGCGCGCATAGTTAGGAGGTTCCTCACTCAGGGGCCCTGACCACCGGTAGCTTGGACCCTGTTCCCGATACTGGTGGACCTATTTTTTATATTTTAAAATATTTTTATCTCTTTGTATTTTATTATTTAAAAACGTAATTTATGTGTATATAAAATGAATAAAGGAAATAATACTTGAACATAAGTTAAAAGGGAACCACTTATCTTGGTATGGTCATGTGAAGAGGAGGGATGAAATGCATGTAACTAAAAGATTTATGAATATAAATGTTGATGGATGGACAGGGAGAGGGAGGCCAAAGAAAAGATAAGATGGATGGATTTTGTTAGAAGTGATATGAAAGAAAAGGGAGTTAGTAACATGGGATAAGGGCAGGAAGATGATTATTATTAATAGTTACATAATTTTACTTAAAAATAATTGAAACTTCCTCGCATATCTATAGTGGAAACGCAGCCTGGCAGGCTGAATAGATTTGGATGAAACTTAGCACATGGGTAGACCATGGTCTAAATTAGGACATAGGATACTTTTTTTCCCGAGTATGTTCCCATGGGATAGTTTCCGATTTAAATGCAGGCTGTAGCTACTTTTGCTTAAAATGTCCATTTTCTTACAGAATTTAACGGTGGCGGTCGTGGCGGCGGCGGCGGTCGCGGTGGTTTCGGAGGCCGAGGCGGCGGCGGAAGCCGAGGGGGCTTCGGCGGCGACCGCGGTGGCCGTGGGGGTCGAGGCGGGTTCGGAGGCCGCGGAGGCGGCGGCGGTAGAGGAGGATTTGGAGGGCGAGGCGCTGGCGGCGGTCGTGGAGGCGGTAAGTTGATTGTGATGTTGGAGGTGTGATGTGGAAGACTTGGGTGTGAAAGAAGTCATTGTTTGGATCAAAGTTGGGTTAAGCATTGATCATCACCCATAATGGTCCAACATCAAGACTAAGTACAATAGATATATGTATAGATAAAACATTGATTTTAGTAGGAAATGATACCAGAAACAACTAAAAATTAAAATAAGTAGTTGGTTGGCTTCAACTATGAAAACTCTTATTACTTTAAAATAAACACCCTTTCAACGGCAACAT
Organism: Mamestra configurata; assembly: GCA_002192655.3. Lineage (NCBI taxonomy): Eukaryota > Metazoa > Arthropoda > Insecta > Lepidoptera > Noctuidae > Mamestra > Mamestra configurata. Next base: position 83,213 of record NDFZ01004707.1, on the reverse strand, counting down.
TTTGAGTTACAGTTTGACTGGGTGATAATATCAGCTTTTGAAACACTTTGTAGCAGTTTCAAACTACTATTATTATACTGTATAATGGTATACATAAAATATACCAAGGTAAACTGAGCAAGTATGGTGATTTCAAGGCCGACTCGATAAGTAAAAAATTGATTGAAGGTACTACTAACCAACAAAAACCCACAATGACTTCCTTTCTCACTTCTTAACTTTAAATGATGATCGTGGTCCCTCTAATCTAGACCTATTCATGAAGACTATGTCCACATACCCACTTCTGATATGAACCATAGACAACTCAACCAAACTTTTTTTAGAATTACATTGTACTAAAACCTTTTTGTTTGTCTTAGGTCGTGGCCGCGGCGGCCCAGGAGGTGGAAGAGGTAGAGGAGGAGGCGGATTTAAGGGGGGCAAGCAAGTTATTATTGAACCTCACAGGTATGTAATAGTTTTTTGTATGTTCTTAGCGTAATGAAACTTAGGAGGCGTAGGAGTGTTAGAAATTGAATTGTAGTCATATTTTGATCTCGATTTTTTTTTCTATTATGCAAAATAAGGAGTGAAATGATATTTAATGCTGAACTCTGAAAATATTGAATGCCAGAGCTAAAAAAGAATATTTGATGTGGATATTCTGAATCCATCGCTTTGAAAATGATAAGCTTTTATGTTCTTATCAGTAAACACACCCATTCAAAATATAAACATGATGTTGCTTATCAAAACTTTTTAGGTCAAACTGTGTGTAACCAAACATATTTTCATAACTGAACACGATAACTGCAATGAGGTTACCAAGAAGGGAATAACTCTTTCAAATGATGTTTCTAATATAACTTTCGTTCTTCTGAAAGCGAATGCTTGAAGCCAAAATATATTTCTGATCTTACTATTCTTACCCTTACAATTCTTCTGGTATTTACCCTTTTTAACTATAGTTTTCTTCTATCACAGACACCCTGGAGTATTTATTGCCAGAGGCAAAGAAGATGCACTGGTAACAAAGAATTTGGTACCTGGATCAGAAGTATATGGAGAGAAGAGGATATCAGTTGAGGTTTGTACTCCTGTCCTTATTTTTACGTTCTATAGGAAATTATGATACTGTTGGTAGAATTTTCAGTAATAATAAGCCATAAATAGGCTTCGAAAATGTCAGAAATAAAAACAATTCCGAGTTGTTGATTTTCTGAATTAAGAATTTGAAGTTGAGTATTTGCCGAACTCCTGAAATCACATCAAACTGGGTTTGCCACATTCTTAACTACAAATGCTTAATTCAGTTACATTCACTTAGGATGAGTAGAATTTTAAAATGATGATCGTGGTCCCTCTAATCTAGACCTATTCATGAAGACTATATCCACATACCCACTTCTGATTCAACACCCCTTATTACCCTAACCCCTTCTCGATTTTACCCTTTACTTACCAACATTACCCTTTTCACAGACCGACGGAGAAAAGGTTGAATACAGAGTATGGAACCCGTTCAGATCAAAGTTGGCGGCTGCCATCATGGGCGGTGTGGACGCTATACATATGCCTCCTGGCTCCAGAGTGTTGTACCTTGGTGCTGCTAGCGGCACCACTGTCAGTCATGTTTCAGATGTTGTTGGGCCGGTATGTGTTTATTTACCAGTTTTATCGTGTTATATTAGCCTAATTGTTAAGTGTATACAGGTGTTTTGTATTCAAACTGCAAAATACTATATTCAGAATAGCTGCAAGGACACAAGTAAAATAATTTATTTCAAAAGACCTTCAGTTGTGGTTAAAAAACAGAAAAAGCCATTTCAATATCTTGAACTTGTATAGAAATATTGCCAAAAACCTGTTATTGATAATGTTAGCAGTCAAAAGGCAGTTCATCTGTATACTCTTTACCAAAAGAAATTAAATGATGATCGTGGTCCCTCTAATCTAGACCTATTCATGAAGACTATGTCCACATACCCACTTCTGATATTAAACTACAAACAAACTACTAACATCTCCGAGCCACTTCATTTACTAACAATATTCTCCATTTTTTCGTCTTGCAGGAAGGTCTGGTATATGCGGTGGAGTTCTCACACAGATCAGGGAGAGATTTAATAAATGTGGCTAAGAAACGGACGAATATTATTCCTATTATTGAAGATGCTAGACATCCTCTTAAATACAGGTAAATATCTTGATTTTTAATTAGTTGTAAGGTAGCTAACAACTTATTGAATAACTAACTGTCCTTTGTCGTAAATATGGCACTAAAACCCAATTTCTAGAACGAAATTATTGCAAAATGAAAAATAAAATCTATTCTAGCCACGCAAAACGCCCTGTGATCATAGATTTTTAACGCTCACAAGTTCGTATATTTTTTAGATTTTATCATTTTCTCGTAAGTTTTCAGAAATGTTATTAAAAAATCCATCCAATCACTAGAATTGCGTTTACTTATGACATCATCATAGCCTAGCCTTTTCCCAACTATATTGGGGTCGGCTTCCAGTCAAACCCGATTCAGCTGAATACCAGTATTTTACGTGGAGTGGCCTCCTATGAGGTCTCATAGGAGGCCACAACCCATTAACTGGGTAACATGGTACTCCTTGGCTAACTGGTGTCAGATTTTCTGGCTTCTGAATATCTGTGTGTTTACTTGTGACAGTGATTGTTTATTTCTCAATGTGTCATACTTACGCCCTAGTACTACATTTTTCAATCGCCAATCTACATTCTAAATGATGACTTCAACTAGCTAAATCTTTCATGTTGATACATTAGAACTCTCTCTCTGACACAATCGAACTATACTCTTCTCCCTCTAACACCAAAGAATCTGCTATTTATATATATCTTTTCCTCACAGAATGCTGGTTGGCATGGTAGACTGTATATTTGCTGATGTAGCCCAACCGGACCAAGCTAGGATAGTCAGTCTGAACGCGCAACACTTCTTGAAGAACGGCGGACATTTTGTTATTTCTATAAAGGTATGTTGAAGTTTTTTCATGGTGTAATGGAAGTAAATATAGATAAGTACTACCATTAAGTAGAATCAACTTGGATAAATAAATGTATGCTTCAGCGGGATAAGTTTCAGTTAACTTATCAGGCACAATATGGACTAAGATGGAAATCTGTATGAATAAGCATTGATTTATTTTAACAATTAGGTTTATTTTTGAATTTGCTAGAACTCAATCAAGCAATCAAATTGCTCTGAGCACAGTACATCAATTTATACAATTTCCAGGTGTTTGTTAGCAATTTGGTATCCATATAAGATTTATCTTAATTTTATGATGACAAAAACACTCTAAATCACACATGTTGATAATATTGAACTCTCTCACTGATGACAACTCAACTTCTCACTGTACCATCTAAAACCACACCAGTACCTAACCTCCATATTATTTTCTTCATAGGCCTCGTGCATAGACTCCACAGCGCAGCCCGAGGCTGTCTTCGCAGCTGAGGTAAAGAAACTACAAGCAGACAAACTCAAACCACAAGAACAGTTGACGTTGGAGCCCTATGAAAGAGACCACGCGGTGGTAGTAGGCATATTTAGAGCGCCCCCATCTAAAAAAGCATAAAATTATAAGTAAATAAGTTGACGCAATTTTTTTATTTCGTGATTAGCTGTAAAAATCTTTCTAAACGCGTACTGGCAATCGGGTGTCACTTGGCTCCGTGTTAAAAAGGGGGTTTCAGTATAAACAAATAGGTCAGACCTAAGAATACCAGTTTTGTTTACACTTTTATCAGACATACTATTTGGTGCTCAGAGTTGTAACTAAGGTCTTGCATCTAATTTCATATAATTTCACTGTATATGAATATTGAGCGACTGTCTAGATCAGTGGTTCTTAACCGGTGGTCCCTGGCAGCACTTCAAGTGGTCCGCAAACCATCCTATAACGCGAGTTTCGCACAGATGAATAAATTTAACCTGCATTTATTTGGCTTTGAGCAGCGCTGAACCAGATTCAGAAGTTAGTAAAGATAAAAAAAACGGGAGAACAGTTAATCCTTCATTCTTGCCTGCTATATTTTTGACAGAGTTATTCTTATTTCCCTAAAAAGTTGGTGGTCCATGGGAAGACAGAAACTTTGTCAAATGGTCTCTTATGACTAAAAGGTTAAGAACCACTGGTCTAGACAGTCGCTCCAAATTCGTATTAGCAAATGGGTAACTTGACAAGACTGGCGTCAGGTTTACTGGCTTTTGACGGCCCGTGATTATAATAATAAAATTGCTAATATAAACAATTTTGTAAGAGAATGCTGCTAGATACCATGTAACCTCATTCCCAACACACAATTTAAAGAGTAATTTTTTGTATGATAAGTTCTGATTGTAAAAGTATTAGCTGTAAGTTTATACATACGAGATTGTATGTTGTTTTAGATAAGTGATGAATGAAATATACGATGGTGCGAATGACTATAGTTTTGTTTTTTTTTTTATACACAAGTTCCTATTACACTAAAATGCGAGTCGAGGCAACGCAATGCAAGATACGGGCAGTTTATGCAAGTAAACCCCATCGCATAGGCTGACCTGGCCGAGGAGTGTGACGAAGTGCGCAAGCACTTGCGCCCCAGGAAACACCGTGTGGTTATAGTCAGTACGAGTGACAGACCGGTGTGGATAAGGATTTCCACATACGTAAAAAGAACCCCCACTATTGTTTCACTAAAGATGTGTAGTAGCTGAGTGGTGCGGAGATGCGTAGAGGACTCTTGCAATACCTTGTGATGCTGTATGTGCGGCATGCCATACGTAAAACTTCAAGTCGTAAAGCGTTTAGGACTTATAATTACTACAGGGTTACGTCTGACGGCGTGGTTGTCCTCAAAGCCCTAGAGTACCCATTATCAACCTTTCTTTCTATCCACATAGTTCTTGTACTGTTATCATGATATATATATAGCATACATGAATAGAATTTTTGGATTTGTGACAAATGTAGTTATAATGATACAGCAAAAAAAAAATGGAGCAGCTACAATTTTTCGATTTGTTACCAAGTGAATAGTCTCAGCACATCATTTAGGGAGTCAACTCATCGTTTGAAACACGAATATGCTAAACTCCAGTGCCACACTGAAAAGCGTGGCGGGCCGCAGGTTTAGTATGGCAGCCTAAAGTCGTCCTCGCCCTGGTGAATATATCGTTATCCAATCGAATCACTTCAGTGGATCCCTAGGGTCTAGACAATGACAGTGCAGAGAAACTTTCCATGGATGGGAAATCATCAAATAACTTCTCCCGCTCTGGGTGTAGCGGAAAGGCATGTTAGACTCTCACTGACTAAAACCCATTCTCCTAATGCCCTTTGCGTTCCAGGGCAGCGGTGACTCTTTCGAACAAAGTTCGCAACCCTGGCAGGGCAGTGCTAACCTACCTTTCTCAGTTTCGCAACAGATTGTGGGCAGAAAATTTCACCCGAATGGATGAAATTTTGTACCCATTTCAAAACCTGGATTAAAACAGGCTACTTTTCATCCCGGTTAATGACGGCTCAACGAAGACTGAGGAACTAGAAATTCAGAGCCGGGCTAGTAGCAGTAGACCAAAACAAAGTTGAAGTATTACCGGAGCCAGAATTATGAGTTATAAAGATTTACAAGTACCAGGAGACCTGAAGACAAACAAATTGAAGTATTTTTGGGGCTGGAATTGTGAGCGGTCATTGAATGTCAGACTACCTCATTGGTAGTTACACAAACACGAAATAAAACTCAGACATATTAAACGGTCTATTTATTAACATCGTCAGTCCCCGTCGCTGTCGTCTGCGGCGCTGGCGTCGCTCTCGAACTTATCATCTCCCCAGGATGCGCCGCTATCCGACTGGTAGGCTTCCGCCTCCATCTCCTCGTCTGATGATGAGTCTAGAATGAGGAGATAGGTTGATAACACTTCCTACTTCGTAATTGCACAAAAAAAACATGCAAATACAATCAAAGGACAGGTTATGTACAAAGGTGTAAACGATAGGCGGTCTTATCCCTAAAAGTGATTTTTTACAGGCAAGCTTTGAATAGATAGAGAAGGTGGTATGCAGGTAGGTAACCTATTATTTGAATGTGTTTTTTTTAATATAGACTTCGAAAAAAAAAGACAATGACTTCGCGCTTTTTTTTTAACTTTTTCGGGGTAAGGCTAGAATAATAACTTCAAAAGCGCGTAACTTCTCCATCTTTCATCATTAACAAACTTTTAGATGCAACAAGGAGGCGTCCCGATAGCGTGACGGTTGACAGGACAGAATGGAAGAAAAATACGTGTTGCGCCGACCCCAAGTAACATGAGATAAAGGCAGGAAGATGATAATGAAGGAGGCGTCCCGATGTTACTGGACGGTCACCTATCGTTGCTTGACCTCGTCGGTTCCAGTAGCATGTAGAACTCACCATTATAGTTAAGCACTGGTTGCTGTTCGTCGAGCGCTATGTCGGCGGCGCTCCGCTGCGATATCGTCAGGTCCAGACGACCCTTGAGGTTTAATAACTGGCAGAGGTGGGACCGCCTGGGAAGAAAGAAAGAGATAAATAAATAAATGTGCTCTTTTTACGCGCAATTATGGGTTAAGATCGTTTACCCCTAACGTAACGTATTTTCATTTAAACTAACAAGTGATTATTGTATAACCGATTTACCAAGGTCTAAAGCAGTGATTCCCAACATTTATTTGGCATCACTTTGATTTATTTGTTGCTTTGAAAATTAAGGTGTCATTGTACTCATCGTTATGAACAACTTTACTATGGGACCAACCCCGAAAACGTAAAAAAAACAGCTGTCGAGTACATTTTCTCTAGTTATGCGCACAGAAATGTACGGGGGAGTTAATTTTTTTTCGCGATTTCAGTTTAGGGTCAAAGTTGTTCATAATGATGAGTACAACGACCCCTTTAGAGGTATTGCGTTTATTCTGTTAAACGTTGCATAAAATTGAGTGACTGGTCAGAGCCCGGACGTTTTTTATTTTATTTTTATATTACAGCCGACACTAGCTCGATGTATGGATGAGGATGTTAGAAACCTTACCCACGAGCTCCTAGAGTATACAACGTACCTGTGTGTGAATATAGCCAGCAGCTGTGTGAGGTGGTCGGAGGTGTTCGAGCCCATCGTGGCGAGCAGCAGCGCCGACTGACATCGTACCAGCGCCGACAGCCACGTGCACACTGACGCGCATCTGAGGGAGACATGGTACTGTTACAATAGGCTTAATTTTTTTTCCTATCCTGTGGTGGCCTCAAATTAATTTAAGGCCCCCAGCCAGGACTTACAAACTAAGTTAAATTAAACATATTATGATATATAGCCACGATATTAGCTTCTGGCTTTATAATCTATACGAATATAAAGCAGCAGTTCCACTGTCTCTTTGGTTAGTATAATTTTACTAATAGGTTTACAAATATCCCTTTAAAACTAGTTTAAATTAAAAGGTGACGTAAAAAATTGTTCCTACTTAAATATTGAGAATATATTATGTTAATTTAATTGTTTGACTGTGATGGCCTGAAACACAGGTTTAAATAAACCTAGATCGGGCAACACACTACATTATTTATTTATTTAAAGGCGTAACACTAATATAATTATAATAACAATAATATATAACAAAATTGCTAATTACAAGCTTCTACAGTTAAATACAAAATTATTACTCCTTCATAGGCACACCTTATCTATTATCCACAGAATTCTATTTTTTTAACTGTAATCCATAATCCAGATTATTATAATACTATTCTACTATATTTTATATATACTACTGAACCATCTTAATATATATATATTTCTTGTGTACGTGTGTGTTACTGAACTCCTCCTAAACGGCTGGACCGATGTTGATGAAATTTTTTGTGTGTGTTCAAGGGGATTCGAGAATGGTTTAGATTCACGATTGGATCCGGTAGGTGGCGCTGCAATCGATTTATATAATTTTTCGTCATACACAAAGCAAACGTTCGGACAGGACAACGTCTGACGGGACCGCTAGTATATATATATATTTTTTTGTACTTATTATTTCAATATTTTTTTATTTTATTTACTAAAACTTACTGGCTAGTTTTCCTCGTCGCCATGTCAGCTAGTTGTTCCAACAACTGTGGCACATAGTCCGCTGGTAGGTTGCTCACAGTCCGCAGTGCTACCAGGGGGTCGTCCTTCTGGAGTACTGTGAGAATTATACTGCAAATGAATGGGCAATTATTAGTATAAACAGAAATCAACCCTTGTTTGTTTTGAAAGGGAACAGGTTGGACAGCGCCAGACTCTTCTGCGAACAGTAAAAATAGTGATGTACTAGCGACTCGTCCAGGCTTAGCACGGTCGAAATTAATAACACCACAAATTATATAGGTACACATATCTCCTTCGTGTATCTCTCTTTTATTGGTGCCACTTGCAGCGGTATGACTAAAGGGCAGGCCATACTTCGGTTCACACCCCGAATTACAGAGATTAGCTGCGTCAGCAACGATGGTGACAGCGATGCTATTTGTTCACCTCGTTAGCGTAGCTTAGCTCTGTATCTATAGTTCGCGGTGTGAAGCGAAGCATAAAAAGAAGTGAAACGATGCTCGCACGCTCGCCCGTCCATAAGGGGCCATCCATAAATTACGTCACACGTTAAGTAGGGAGAGGGGGCCGACGAAGTGTGACAAGGGGTGGGAGGGATCCTAAATTTCGTGACGTCACATTTCAAAATCAAATATATAAATGAGTATTTTAACACGTTATTTGAACTGTTAACGAAAAACTGAAAATATTTTTAGTTTTTTGTTTTCAATGTTCAAGTTTTTTGTTATTTTTTTAATGTTATATTTGATGTTGATTTTATTTAAAAAAAAAAAAAATTATGAACATACTTAAAACAATTATGTCGAAAGTGCTGTTTTATATTTGTGTTATATTTTGCAAAATATGTGACGTCACACTATGGAGGAGGGAGTCTCATAAATGTGACCAGTTGTGACAAGGACGGGGAGGGGGTCATAAACACATAAAATTCGTGTGACGTAATTTATGGATGGCCCCTTGTCTTCGGTGTGAACCCATATAGGTTCACAACCACATAGGTTTGTGTGCACCCGTGCAAAGCCGGGGAGGACACAGTTTGAAGTTTTGTATAAAACCTTCCTTTTGATTTCCTATAATTAAGCATTAAGGCATTAGGCATTAAGTCCGCCTCTGTACATTTGTGTGCGTAAAGTGTAAATAAATAAATTAATTAGAGCGCGCTCCCATGCAAGCTTTGCTACACGAGGCCACCAAAGGTCGGGCCAAGGTATGCTCCTCAGCGAGGTATGCTCCTCAGCGGAAATGCTCCTCAGCGAGGTATGCTCCTCAGCGAGGTATGCTCCTCAGCACGTCCCCTGACGAGGACGGCGCAATTACCAAGACTTTCATTACTCAAGGCGAGGCACTCAGGTATGATTTTTATTAAATTTACATGGCCCATTTTTAATATTTATCTGCGGTTGGTGAAGTTTGAAACAGGCAAATCATCCTCACCCCTTATCCTTGGAGTGCAGCCCCTGCATGAGCAGCTTGGTGAGGTTCTGGCTGACGGCGGACTTCCCGCGCCCCTTCACGTCCAGCGCCAGGTTCGCGAGCCGGGCTTCCATCGGCACCTCTATCTGTTAGTGGAAAGATTATGTAGAACTAATGTGGAAGAGAATGAGATCAGTAGATACTCTATATACAGGGTGTGTCAAAAGTGCACGGTCATAACGGTCGAGTCTGTTTTTACTAGTTGCCCTTAATTTCGAACGCCATTGTCACGTATACATTTCTAAAACACCCTGTTTACTCAAGTATCGCTTGAAAATTATCGAGTAGAGAGAGGGGGTGACAGCAAATCGATGAGTGACTGAATAAATAATTAGGTAGAGATAGATTTATAACGTTGTAGAATATAATTTATTGAACCCAGAAATAGTTTACTCTTTTACGAAAACTTAATTCTATGAGTGCAGACGCCAGCATACCAAGCTACCCTAAACTGTCAAATTCTCCAATCAACCTTGAACCTTATGCTATAGCGATAAAGTTGAAGATTCTTGCAGCTTGAGGTGCTGGCTTCTGTACCGTTATCTTCTCCACCACCAGACAACCTTTGGAAGGATTAATTTGTGTTTGGGTTAAAATAATGGGGTAGTTTGTAGTGACAATTATTTACTAACCTTATCCCCCGGCGTCGCCCTCTTCCTAGCGACGCCCCCCATAGGCTCCACATAGGTGACCTGTGACGAGTCATGGTCACCCCTCACTTTGTTGACCTCATTAGTTTGCTTAACCTTCTTCTTTGACTCTTTACTGTCGCCCCGGATGAGGATCTGAGTTTTTGATTTTAGGTCAGGTGTCTGAAAATAAATTAATAAGTTATTGGAATACTTTCTATGTGCAGCTAAGGAGTGGAATTCCCTGCCAGAGTCTGTGATTCCTCTTGGGGTCTTTCAGTCAAGAATGAACAGGTTACTTTAAGGCAAGCAGGCTCAAACGCGACCCTATCAATAAATCCTACTAATATTATAAACGCGAAAGTTTGTAAAATGTATGTATGGATGTTTGTTTGTTACTCTTTCACGCAAAAACTACTGAACGGATCTTGATGAAATGAAAAAGGCACAGAGGTAGATTATAGTCTGGAATAAGACAGGATACTTTTTTTTATCTCGGGAGTATGTTTCCTTAGGATTATTTTCGATATTCACGCGGGCGGAGCCGCGGGCGGCAGCTAGTAATAATATATTACTACAAACAATAAGTGGCCATTGTATGGATGATTCTTATTATTGATTCAAAAACCCATATTACTTATATACCCGTGGGTATGGTTGACACGTCTTTGAATGGGCGCGATCGATTTGATTTGAATGGAGTTTCGAATACATGTTAGGGTCAAGGACGTTTACCAAAAATAAGTAAGAATATAGGCTACATCACAACGCTTGAAAAATGACTTGTTTGAAACTTTTTGTTTTTTTTTTATACAAGTTAATTTTAGGTGATCGTCTATGTCCAGATGAATGAACGTAAACAAAGCAGAAGGAGAATACCTATGTAAGGATCGTAGCAGGTTGCGCATGCGCTCTGTAGTTTATGTATATCCCCTGGGAAGTAAGCGTGAGTTTATATTTGTACTATGGTGAGCACCAAATAAATTTGCAATAAAGTTCATTGCTCTTTCCTTAATTTCTCTGCGTAAGTACCCGGACAATCAATTATGAAACGTTTTTCATTACTAGAAAAAGTAAAGGATCATGATAGATTCAGTTCAGGACAACTTTTATGTCATTATTTCTGTTTTCGAAATTAACTATGAAAATAAATGTATGAAGGTCAATGACCGTTATTGCACGTTTATCTGATATCGACTGTAGTTTATGCCAGCGGGTTCGCCCGCGTATAATGGATGTGTTTGTTAAGAACCAATAGAATCGCTTTCGCTGAGCGGCTAGGTAAATGACTGTGCATCCTCGCACATCCCTGGTGGAAACGCAGCCTAAATGACGGAAATTATTCCAGGGGAACATAAACCCGGGACAAAAAGTAGCCTATATTCTATTCCAGACAATAATCTATCGCTGTGACAAATTTCATCCAGATCTGTTGAGCCGCTCAGGCGTGATTGAGTGGCAAACATCCATCTATTTATCCAAACTTAGGCGTTTATAATAGTAGCAAAAACAATATTAGTTAGTAATCCTAAATGATATTATAAATGCGTTAATAAAAGAAAGTGAATTATAAAATAAAGTGCCGCTGAACCGATTTTGATGAAATTTGTCACATAAATAGATGTCGGTTATAGGCTACTTTTTTGTTAAAATAAAGCTTGAACTCGAGCGAAACTGCAGACAAAAAGTAGTTCATAATACATACAACTTTCTCAAAGGTCAGGACGGGTCCATTCCAGTAGCCGAGCAGCACGGCCCCCGAGCGAGGAAGCCTGCAACACTGCAGCGGCAGCGGCCGCGCCTCTCCGCTCGATACTTGGATGGTCACTGATGGCTTTATTGGTTTCGTTGATGACCTGCGGATGAAATATTATTTGATCATTTACACGTTTAAGAGCAGGCACTCTAAAATAATTTCTACGCAAGCTCCGCCCCATGCACCCCCGCCACTCTCCGCGCTTCATTTCCCGCGAGCGAGCCGAACGTCGCGCGTCGCCCGAATATTGTAACTTTATTTTATTTTGATTTTAGAATAGCGAACATAGATGGAATAGAGACACCTTTATTTAGTTTTATGAAATAAAAAGTTTTCGCAATTACGAAATTTTTATTCAACACTAACTACACATACACAAAACATCGTCAAATTAATGGTTACTTTTCTTTTTTATTTGATATAAACTAGTATTTGACTAGTTTATATCAAATAAAAAAGAAAAGTAAGTGATATTTTCATTTTAGATATTTTGAACATCGATATTTTAAGCGTAGATATTTTAATCTTCGATATTCAAATATGTACCCCGAAATACGATTTAAAAAAAAAGCAGATTTCTCGACTCATATTTCAAGCAGTCAAATACTAGTTTATATCAAATAAAAA
>NDFZ01004707.1:56678-67710 GCA_002192655.3 Mamestra configurata | reverse complement strand
CAGGCCTCCGTCACTCCATGTACTTGCGCGCTATAATTACCTACCGCCCGACTGGGCGGTCTCGGTCCTCCGACGGACCAAATTCAGTATGGTTTTCGCAAGCGAAGCGCACGCACGTTTTTCAATTTTAATCGTTCGATTCGTTTGTACGCGTACCTACGATGACGCCTGGTGCCTTATGTGCAGTAGATGGGTGCAAATCAAGTAAAAGAAGGGATAAACATCTAATATAGTTAGGTATTTACTTACGTAGTTCCATTTACACAGCCAGGTTTAGCTTTGATAAATATCTAAGGTAGGAAAGTACCTATTTAAATAGTATTTTTGTTTTAAATATTTTGAGATAGATCTAGATAGACTACTCATAAATACAACAAAAGTATTAAAAGGTATGTACTGTATTTTATTTTTCTTTCCGGACAGCCCTAGTACTCGGTCAAGCGGCGTAGGTATGTTGCGGACGAGAACGGACACAAATTAATAACAACTCTCAAGCGCGGCGATTAAATGCAATTTAGCTTGCGCGTGGGGTTTCAAGTGATTTTGTAGGCTATTATAAAAGCGGCTTTCTTCAAGATCAAAGGAGCGAAGTTTCTGTACGTAGTACTATTATATATTCTGTGGCTGGGGTGGATCGAATGACACATTTGTCCCACCTCCACGCAAAATACGCGCTTAGTCGTGGAGTTGCGGAAACCAGCCCGAGTTACACACACACATACATACATACCCATTTCTGTAACGTCAGCTCGTGTTACTAACACTACATTAACGCATTTATTCAGGTGTTTTCTGTTGAATTTTCAAATCTCAACACTGGGTCACCGAATACCGCCGGTCGATTCTGTAAACATGTCGAAGTGAAGGCTTGGATGAAGTGATCACGAGGTGAGCTGTCAATCCATCTTGCTTATATAGATTGACAGCTCACCTTGTGATCACTTCACCCAAGCGTTCACTTCGATATGTTTATAGAATTGACTAGCTGTACTTTTATTTCGAACGTATCGCACGAATCAAGGACCACCAAAAAGTTAAATTTTCGACTCAAATGTTAAGCATCCAGACCTAATACCTAATACACACGCCAAAAACAACTCTAAAAAAAGACTCACCCATTCAACAAATGCCCATAATAATGCACCACCCCACTCCTCGTAGCAGCAGCTAGACTCAACCGAGTAGCACCATCTTCCTCTCTGCTTAGTTCCACATCCACAATCCTGGGAGCATCCTCCAGTACAAAGTTGTATGTGGGAGTGGTGGTCACGGGCTTGGATATAGATTTCCTGCGTTGCTTCTTGTGCGGGGTCTCGTCTCCATTCAGTTGGGGGATGCTGTCTTCTGTTATTGTTACGTCCCAGAATGAGAGGAGGCGTTCGTTTCTGTTGAAGAGAGATTGTTATTTTAATAAACCAAAAATAATATTACGCACTTTATATAACACTAATATTATTAAGGCCAAAGTTTGTGAGTGTGTGTATGTTTGTTACTTCTTCACGCGCAAACGGCTGGACCGATTTAGATGAACTTTGGTATAGAGATTGTTTGAGTCCCGGGAAAGGACATAGGATTTTTATTCCGGGATTTTGTTCCCTTGGGATAATTTTTGACATACACGCGGGTGGAGCTGCGGGCGGTAGCTAGTACATCGTAATTTTCAGAAATTTTGTAGAGTAGTACTGTTAAATTACGGCGCTTTCTTATTTTATTTAAAATATCAGTGATTCTCCTGTGTATTGGGCTCTAAAGTAGAAGACATTATCTCATACGAGCAAATACTCAGATTTAGAACACTATTGGATTTTACAAATAATTATATTCCCTGAAAGAGTTAAATCAGTGAAGCTATTAATTAAGCTTCCAAACAACACAATTGGGTACTTTTCATCAAGAAGAACAAGGGCAGCCAGCTCGAAAATTCTAGCACCCTGTCACTGAAAATGAGGCTTTCCGACCTTTCATTTAGAAAGACGAAGGATGTCGCTAGTGAGTTCGCAATATATTATTTAAATCTTTAAAATGAATTTATTACGGCATGGAACATTTCGGTTTCACTAGCGCCGATAACCATCGAGTGAGTCGAAATCATTTTAGTAAGTATAACAGTCGATTGATTAAGGGATTTCGGAAGGAGGGAATTTCGAACCCCAAAAACCCACCAGATTACAGCCTTGCCTTTATTAAAGGTTTCTTCCGAAAAGAAAGCTAGTCAATGACAATTTAAAAAGCATTTCTACTCACTGTGACCCCTCAATAAGCCAGCACACGTCATTCAACGTAGCTATGGTCAGCAGCGCGGTGGGCGCGGCGTTGTGTCCCAGATTCTTGACGACGGTGGCGTCTCCGTCGAGTAGCCGCCACAGACGGACTTGGTACGATGCTGCCACCAGGAATCGGGCGGTTGTGTGCTACAAGAGATTTTATGGTTACCAAAAATATTTTGTAAGGGACACCTTTTCAATTAGTGCTCTGAAATCGGCACACCACTAAGCACTAAGTGGGACGACTTGGATGTCTTCCTTAGGAAGTGGCACAGAACTGTGAATGGATGATTTTTCAATGTCTGTTAATTGATAGCCATAGACCTCTCTGCCTGTAAATTATACCTCTATATTTGGTGTAAAAAGATCCTTCATGCTAACAAAACCATATATTATTGTACCATACCAAACCAATATTGTTGTATATATGATTGGGTTCATTATGATGTAGTAAGTCCGTGATAAGACCTGTCGCACTATATGGATCAGAATGTTCATGGCCGTGAAAAAGACGGATGAGAAAAGATTGCATGTAGCGGATTTATTAGAGGTAGCTTAAAAGTGGCGCCAGTGACGTAAAAGTTAAAAGGGAAGTGCTTATCTTGGTATGGTCATGTGAAGAGGAGGGATGAAATGCACATAATTAAAAGAGTTATGATATAAATGTGGACAGGTAGAGGGAGGCCAAAGAAAAGATGGATGGATTGTGTTAGGAGTGATATGAAAGAAAAAGGAGTTAGTGATAGTGTGACGACTGACAGGACAGAATGGAAGAAAAAAACGTGTTGCGCCGATCCCAAGTAACATGGGATAAGGGCAGGAAGATGATGATGATGACTTATAAGCTATTGTAATTAGTCAATTATAGGTTTTGACAAACTTGGCACAAGGAAAGTTTATGACATTAGATACCCTAGTTTTAACTAAGCCCAAGCAACAAGCATTGATTAAGAAAGGGCGAAAACAAAGGATATACATACACAAGGAGAGGTTAATCATCATTTGAAAAAAATGGTACAAAAGGCTTTATTAAGTTACTTAAAATGCCCTTGTCCTTGTATAATATGGTTCTGTTAAACACCAGGGCAGTCATCTATATCCTGCCAGAAATTCTGGTTTCTAAGACAATTTATTCTCATCATTTTATAAAAATTATTAAAAGTTTCAAAACTCACCTGCTTATGCGGTACAATTTTAATGGCACAGACATTATTTCCGTGTTTATTCTTACTGTCAACATTTATATTATACTTAAATCTAATCGACGAGCTATGCAAGTTCCACTCGCATACGTGATTGTCCTTATTACAACTGTAAAGGCCATACTTTCCGTGCCAATCTAATGTGCTTATAGCGCTACTAGTGTTTTCGTTAGATAAAACGGTTTCCACTTTTGCTTGTGCAACAGAATATATTAAAATCTTTCCACTGGTTGTGCCGAGTGCTATGCAGTGCGTTTCTTCAGATAGGCTTTTCCGTTTTCCGCCTTTTTGTGGGGAACCCTGAAATATGAAGTTATTATTAGTATTTTATTATTATTGGTATACAAGAGACACACACCACACATTGGGTTTTTTTTTTCATGTCAAATATTTTTTATGTCGTAGGTAGTTTGGAACTCACAGATTGCCATAAATTCTCTCTTTTTCTTTTTCTTTTTTAAAGTGAAAAGTGTTTTAGCGGTGTTGTGCAGTTTTTGGGATGGGTAAAAAATATTAAACTCGCAGCACACGTGGCCTGATTGAAAATTCGTAAAACGTAGGGAATGTTTTGAAGTGTTAAATTTTTAATGTAATATAAATTGTCGTGTTTGTGTACGATAGCGCAATAAATTAATATTGTATTTTACCACATAAATGATAGTACTTTTATACTGATAATTAAAGCAATTCGTGAGAAATTATTCCCTAACCATTCCAAAATATCAAAAGTGCACAACGTTAATGTTCAAGTTTTCACTTCTGCCGGTACTCCCGGAGTGCAACCCGCTGTTTTTTTTAATGTTTTTTCATATTTGTATATTCTACTATTATGATTTATGTAAGTGTGCTTTTGTGTGTTGTGTTTTCTGTTCTTGTACTAAATAAATGTTTTATCTATCTATCTTTTAGTACAGTTTTTAGTTAAACATCAACCAGCTTGTATTTCCATTAAGCTGAGGTGATACCATTGGTACACCTCCAGCCTAACTAATGGAAATACACACTTTTTGACAATTTTATCAAGTCCCCGAAATGCCAAATTGCCCCTACGACAATGAACGTATCGATATAGGCATGAGCTTTTTGCCATCAACTGGCTACAAATTCAGAGAGCAGAGTCCTACTAAGCTATTTCAGATGGAGAAACTCAATAACAAATTGTCTCACCTGGGAATCGAACTCAGTACTTTATAATTAGCAGCAGTGCTTGAAAGCGCTAAACAATAAGGCTGTATCAAAGTGTGTTTTATCAAAGGTTTAAAGTTATCAGATGGTTTGCTAAGAAAATAACACAAAGATTGAACGGTATTAGAACAAAGTAGATCATCAAGGTTATCCAAATTATAATGTGCCCAAATTATGTATTGAGGTTATATTTACATTTTATCTTCATTTTATATTGAGGTCAGTATGCATTTTTAAAATTGATAATTGAGCTTTTGGGAAACTAGATACAAGTTTGTAAACAAAATACTAGAGCTACAAACGATTAAAAACGGGTTCAAATCAAGTACCAAAACAAATATTTTGCTTACCAAATTGGTAGAAATATCGCTTAAATTACTTTTATCAGTAGTCGTATGACAATTGAAGGTTATAAATACAACAAAAGTCGCGGGTAAAGCAAGTATTTGTTATAATGTATAAAAACCACGTGTGTACGTACCGCTGACTGTGTGGCCGAAACCCATTGCAAACATGAAGGCGGTGAGGTCAAATGTAAGTCTGGCGTATACTCCTGTTTGAGTACATTAGTTTCTGTGTCCCATATCCTCAATCTACCATCCTGGGTAATGGCAGAATAATATTTTCCATCTTCGGAAAACGCCGCCTCTGCCATGGTTCATTCCGAACTGACAGCCACTGACAGCTGACGTTCCGTTCCGAAGGTACTTGAAATAATCACCACGTGATGATTACAAATATGGTTTTGAAAATCTGTTGAAGCATGTTTTTTTATGGAATTCTGTTTGTTAGAATATCGCAATATTGTACAGTTATTAATACATTTTATAAAGAATTCAGGTAAACCGAAAGTTCAATTAATATATGCATGATTTAATTATGAAATGAAAAATATGTATAGCGTAGAACGTACTGTTTTTCCATGAATCTGACATAAAAAATCAAATGTTGACTAACAAAAAAAAGTAATAAAGGTGCGTTCACTTTTCTGAATTCAATTGTTATTTGTTATGAGTATGACCAAGGATAACATTTTTAAAGGCTTTGGTTATCCTGAGGGGTCTTATTATTCCAACTAATAGTTGAGCACGAAAATAATTTTAAATTTTTGAGGTTTCAAAACACTTCCTTGATAAAAAGGTCACTGATCTTGCACAACTCCTTTGTGTTGCCAAATCAATAAAACAATCAATTTCCAATCGCAGTGTCGTGTCGGACGTCACTAGCAGCTGTCACGTCTGACATTATTATTGAGAATTTGGAGTCTTTCGCGTTTTCATAGTTCGTTTGCGCTCGATGTTGTAGGTGGAGTTCATATTTTTTTAGTTTTTGCGCTCTCGTTCCACTTTTCGAAAGAAATCTTTTATCATTTCAAAATTCAATGCTGTGTGGTGTGATTACCTTGATGTTTGGTTTCTAAAGTGATGTGTGAAGGCTGTATAAAAGTCTGATTGTGAATATGATGTCACTTTTATTCTGCGTGATACCTTGAAAACATGAGTGTTAGTGTTGAGGGGGACGAGTCGAGCCCCCTGTCGGACGGGCAGGACGCGACGATCTCCAAATCATCGTCGGACAGCTTGAAGATAGACGAGGATGCTTGTCAGGATGAGAAATCGGAGTCGAGCACCCCGAAACTCCATCCGATGGCGTTTACCATCGATTTTGGTGGCGCGAAACCCGTTGACACTCGCAAGCTGGAGGAGCTAGCGAAGAAATCGCAGGCTCGGCATCAGAGAGTCCAGTCTATGTCGGCAAGTCTTACGCGGCCCAGTCCAACCCTTGCCCGACCTACGATGAGCGCCAAGCTTCCCCGCAAAGCTCAGGGGTACAACTCTGAAGGATACTTCTCTTCAGACCAGGAAGACAGTGGCCTTTCTGGATCTGTAAAACTCCGAAACAGTCCACTAGCACAAAATGCAACGCACATTACATCTCCTATTACAAATAGACATATTAAATCCCCTGTCACCGACACAGTCCTGCCAAAACGCACGTCCAAAAGTCCTATAGTTGATAGTATAATGTCTAGAAGTGAGAATTTCACATCTCGTCAGGGCCTGAACTTGCCTTTGAAAGGGAATTCTTATACTTTGAGAGAAGTGCATAGAACACCAAGCTACGGGAACATTAATAGGCATGCTATGGCTGATATTATTGACCAGAGCCCCGAGGGAATCATGTTGACAGACATATCAAGTCCTGAATTAGATATATTAACACCGGACAATGGTTTGTCCACCCCAGAGAACTCGAAAAGTCCGTTGATACGCAAAAGTAGAGCATCTTCTGAGACCCCTGACTTGTTCAAGAAGTGTATTACAAAAGAACCATTGTATATTGAAGATGATGTTGATGGGCAGTCAGATAACTCCTCAACTGGTACGTACACAATAGAAGGGGATAATTACACCGAAGAGCAGAAAGCTAGAATGAGTATTGACAGAACCTTTGGTACGGATACCCTCAATAAAGCTATAGAGGAAACTATAAAGAAAAAAGGCAGTGAAAGAGATCCAGAATTAGTTTTCGACTTCCCTAACCCCCAAAGAGTAATAACAAAAGAACCTAGGAGAGACATAGGACTCCGTAGTCCCTTACTAAACCAATCATTTGAAATACCAAAAGTTTCTAAAGACGCCAGTTTACGAGACAAAAATGTATTAGAAATCTCTTGCTGTTACGAATCACCTACTGAGAATGATTTGGCTGCTCAAACTTCAAAACAGATCAAATCTACAAGAAGCTACCTAGAAAAAATAAAAAATAGAGTGAGAACTATCACAGAAAAAACATTCGCAAAGTCTCCTCCAAAGCATGATGATTGTGATGTTGGTAGCTTTACATCCGTTACAACTTCAGGAGTTTTATCCTCTCGAATCCCTCCCAAAATAGAGCCCGTACTACGTAGGTGTAGTTTAACTAAATCTGAAATAGACCAGACTGATTATGTCCATCGGTTGTCACGAGAAACTTCTGTCCCAGTTTCGTTACCCAGTAGCAAGATAGGCTTCGAGGACACGAAATTTGAGAGTACTGCGTTGAAGAATGCTCAGAAAGCTTTGAGAGATGAATGTGGGGTTACTTCAGACATGACTCCGGAGCAAGTTGTTGGAAAACTGTCTTATTTGAGCCTGAATAGATGTAAAGGAGATAAGACATGGATCCAGGACTGGGCTGAAAGCGTAAAGAAGTATAACACTCATACTTTGACTAGAACCGATGTGGTGATTGACGATAGGCCTCCGCTAAGTCCGAGACAACTACCAGTCAAACGTGAGTTTTTATTTAAATTACTTTTTTTTTTTAGTGCAATACCTGCCTTTGTTTTTGTGTTTAATGAAATGCCTCCACCTACAAAGGCATTTCAAAAAACTATGTTTTGGGAGGCATGAAAATTGAAGTGTGTCCATTTGCCCCTCAACATAATTTAATACAATTTACAATAAATATACCTACCTAATTGCCTAATATTATACTCAAAACCAGCTATGGCTTGTTTTTGATTATAGAATAGAATGTATCTTCTTAAACAAAATATGTAACTGCCATCTTAAACATATCTTTAAAAAATCTCGTTCAATACTATTGGAAGACAAATAGTAATTTCCAATTGTTATTAACTATCCCTATTATATTGGCCCTAAACCTATTGGTCCTACGGTATACGGAAATATTGATGTAATGTACTTACAACCCTGCCTAAGTACTCTCAGAAGAAAGGCGTAATATCTGATAATGATATCGAGTATGAAGAACATAAAATACGTCCAAAATGAACCTAAAACGACCTTCTGTAAAGCAATCGTCAATCCCCTATCAAATCGGCTAATGACGCTCAAACCACAATACTTCACCTGACTGCTTACGACACATCGCGTAGACATTCACCGATCATTTGCAATGCGCTATTAACCTTACCGAATCTACCGGCGTTTGTAATCAATCAAGATTGCGTACAGGCAACAAACAGATTAGTTTTAGAAGTACCACTACACAATCGATGAACACACGCGACAGGCGAAGACGCTGCCCTTTTTTTTTTTTGATGGGAAATCATCAAATGGCTCCTATCGCTCTGGGCGGAGCGGGTGGGAGTGTCAGACTCTTAAAGCGCTTACGCACTACGTCCGATCCGAACCCGATCAGTATCCGTGAAAAGACGGTCTGGCGTAGTCATAGAACAATTTGTATGGTAGCTTACGCACTACACCCGATTTCCGTCATCCGATTTCTCTCCGTCATCCGAGAATCTCCATTTCGGATAAGATTATTGACGGACCGAAGTGGTCATAGTATTATTTGTATGAAGAGTTCTTACTGACTAAAACCCACCCGTGATCCTCAATGCCCTTTACGTTCCAGGGCCACGGTAACTCTTGAACAATTCTGCAAGCATGGTAGGCAGACACTGGTCTCTATTTAAGGGGCCAGGGGATTCATATTTCCAGTGCTCTGTTGCTCACTGCATTTCAGACCATATTTAGTCAAGTCTCGCATGGTCTCGTCCTTATTGGGCAAAGCTCGAATGATGCTTCGTACCACTGTACGCTAAAGCATTTTCGCTTACAGAAAATTAACGAGCATTGATTTTCTACTTACTCCCTGCAATTCAGACTATATTTGGTCAAGTTTTGCATGGTCTCGTCCCAATTTGGGGAAAGGCCGAATGATGCATCGTCCCACTGAAAGGCTAAAGCCCTTTTGCTTACACAGCCTCGAGCATTGATCATTCTACTTGCTCCCTGCACTTCAGACTATATTTGGTCAAGTTTCGCATAGTCTCGTCCCAATTGGGCAAAGGTCGAATGATGCATCGTCCCACTGAAAGGCTAAAGCCCTTTTGCTTACACAGCCTCGAGCATTGATCATTCTGCTTGCTCCCTGCACTTCAGACTATATTTGGTCAAGTTTCGCATGGTCTCGTCCCAATTTGGGGAAAGGCCGAATGATGCATCGTCTCACTGAAAGGCCTCTTCGCTTACGACAATTAATGAGAATTGGTCATCAAGCATACTGACTGTGATTTCAGACTATTTGGTCAAGGTTTGTGTTTACGTCACGATGTTTTTCTACCTATACCGTAATATTCATGTGAAGAATTACTCACACTTTGTACTTGACGAAACAGAGAAGCCTCGCTTTGCGAAGCGAGCGAAACCAACGGTGAGATTAATAGCATGGTTTCCAATTCTAACGTGTGATATTGTAGCTAGAGTAATCTCCTGGCTTAACACGAGTATATACTTCTCTAAATAGCTCCTTCTTCGCTTTTATTTCCCACAAGCTTTTGCCCTCGGCTTCCTTCGCGATAATATAGGTTTTCGCAAAAAGCCGTCTCCAAGGTCCAATCTACCAAAATTCATCAAAATCGGTTCAGCGATTTGGCCGTGTAAGCGCAACAAACTCACTTTCGCATTTGTACCTATTAGTTAGGATTACCCAAGGTCGAGATTCCCTCGTCAAGAAGTCTCCTCTTGACGATGCTTCGCCATGATCCGTGCCTATCTTTGGTATTGTGAAGTGCATCTTGGAGTTTTGTGTCCATCATCATTTCAGCCGAAAAACATCCCCTGCTGGACATAGGCCTCCCCCCAGAGTCCGCTACATCGACCGGGCCTGTGCATCTTTTGTGCCCAAGGATGAACGAATTTGGCTCTCGGTGGTTTTTCTAAAAGTGTCATTCTTTGTGATTTTAACCTTTTGAACGCCAGAGCTATTCGCATCGGCGTGTCCCCGATGTCATACCACAAAGTCGTCGTACTTTTTGTCATAAATTTGTGACGTTTGGCGTACAGGGCACGCGCTTGCTTGTCATGTGTACGTGACAATGGCGTTCAAAAGGATAATTCTAAGAGGCGAACTTGAGGAAAGCAAAGCACAAAAGTATAGTAAAGCAAGAGCCAATTGCGCTCGATTCTATGCTATTGTTAACCCTGTTATCAGTGATGCAATTTAGTCGAGCGATAATAGCTGATAAAAGACGTAGATGCATTTAAAAAAAAAGTTTCATACATAAGGCGAGGTACAAACAAGAGAGAAGCGAGATATAATTTTGCGCGTAACGTATAGACAGCTGCTTTTTAATTAGACTACGGAAAAGTGGTTGCCAATAAATGCATCTGCCCGTATTCTGTTTATTGAGTACAATCATGTGCTAGAAGAGGAGATGGGGAGGTTCTCTACTGACAAAATTATCATTTGAAAGATTTCATTAAAACACTTCTCTTGTATCGGCACAAAATGTTGAAATATCACCTGCACTGCAGTGGTAAATAAAAAATGCATACAGATGATTACGAATTCAGAGGCGAATAGAGTTCAGGAAAGGAAAATGTGTTCGCATCATCATCATCATACCAGCCGAAAGACGTCTCCCAA
>NDFZ01004707.1:0-46230 GCA_002192655.3 Mamestra configurata | reverse complement strand
TCCGCAATCCCCGGCTGGTGCCGGCCCGCCTCTGCGGGCCACCTCGCGTCGGCGAGGGGAGTGAGGTGTTTAACTCCCCTCGCTACGTCAAAGAGGGGCGCACGGGAACACCACGCGCCGCCACCTCGGGTCCGGATGAATGGGGGGCGACGGACATCCCCAAGTCCGCCGCCCCTGGACCCAGTTAGGGGGGCCGGAAGAGGGCAGCGTATGCCCTCCTCCGACGCCCGATGCGCCTGCTGCGGGCAGGGAGAGCGGTTGTGATCTCCCTCTCCCTTTCCGCAGCCTCCTTCTGCGCGATAACTGTCTCGCAGAAGGAGACCACCGCGTCCCAGGACTCCTCACCGCCGACCATAGCATGGACTACGGCCGGCAGCGAGAGGTCACCGCCTACAACAGAGATGAGGGCACGGCGCGGCTCCTCCCAAGCTGCACACTCTGCAAGCGTATGCCGTGCCGTGTCCTCCCGACAGTCGACGCAGTGGTGGCATCGAGCGTCCGGCTCCCTGCCTATGCGACACAAGAACCTCCCGAAGCAGCCATGCCCCGAGAGGACCTGCGTCGCACGAAACGACAGGGAGCCGTGCCTTCTCCCGAGCCAGAGGTCGAGCACTGGCCGGATGGCCTCGATGGTGATGAGGCCGGCGGTAGGGCTCGAAAGCCTGTCCCGCCATTCCGCCACCAGGACTCCGTGCAGCTGCGACCGACGCAACTCCAAGTGTCGCTGCGTCAGTCGCTCGCCGCGCGCCCGCGGTGCCGTCGACCCTGGCCGGACGGTGCGCCAAGTACAGTGTACCGTATGTGGTACACGTGGCAGGGTCCTGCCCAGTCCGTGTACCCTATGCGGTACACTACATGAAATCAGAGTAACTCTATGGGCTCTGGTGCGAAATTAGTTAGTGTGTTATAGCTGAAGGGATTATTAACGTGCTAGGATAGAAAAAAATCTTAAACTCCATTTTGCCTCATGATTCTCAAATCAGCAATCGCAAAATAGATTGACATGAAACAGGAAGAGCTTGTAGCTAATCAAAGCATTTATTTCAAATAAACCATTATCAGGTACTTTTGAATTGTCAAAGTCAGTCCGTCAAAAACATGAAGCTATTTGCACGTTCGCAAGCGTAGATCTCTATGGAGAAGAACGTGCAAGAAACTCCACGGACACTCTTTTAAATCATTTTATGTAATAATAACAGGTGTGGCTATTATTATTAGCTACAAGCTCCTCCTCTTCCGGGTTGATCTTCAAGGGTAAGCGACGCCTGCCTAGGTCGATCCGTGGATGGGTGGCCGTCCATTTCATATCGAGACTCCTTCTTTTCTTCAGTAAGACTGGAAGGCGACCAAAAAAAAAATACATTATCCGTTATTTTCACGCCCCAAAAGCCTGAATAGATATTAATGCAAATCTCGAGGGCCTCAATATTGATTCGATAATCAATATTGAGGCCCTCGAGATTTGCATTTGTTTATCATACGAGTATCAGACGGATTCTTTGTTGAAAGCTCATTCAGACAAATAACATTTAGTCTGGAGAAGGGACGTTGACTCCAGAAATAATAGAAAAGAGGGAACAAACCACGACTAAGTCACCGTAGCAGTAGCTGAAACCGAACACAATAAAAATAAATAAATAAGCGGAATACCAGTATTTAACATGTAGCGATTGTGTAACTGTCCTCCACAACCCAGTTACTTTGTAACTCATTGGCAAGCCTGTTTGTCAGTCTTTCGGGCTTCAGATTATTCGTTATCGTAGGATCTAAAAATTACAGCTAAAGCCAACGGCTGAACTTGCTTTCCGAGGCTCCATACTTTATATCCTAACTAATATGCAAGTTACCATCCCTACCTTGTTGCTATTCCATCAATTCGCACTAAA
This sequence comes from Mamestra configurata, assembly GCA_002192655.3. NCBI lineage: Eukaryota > Metazoa > Arthropoda > Insecta > Lepidoptera > Noctuidae > Mamestra > Mamestra configurata. The sequence goes on along the minus strand of NDFZ01004707.1, from coordinate 44,344 downwards.
CGTTTCCAAACGTCTTTTATAATGCGCATAGCAAAGGAGTGGAACTCTCTGCCTGCGTCTGTGTTTCCGAACGCATACAACCCTAATCTCTTCCAAATTAGAGTGAACAGGCTTTTTCTGGGTAAGCTCGCTCCATCGTCGACTTTGTCTCTGTCATCTATGACCTAGACGAGTCAAGAACAAACTCATATTAAATAATAAAAAATAATAGTATTATTAATGCGAAAGTTAGTTGGTTTGTTTGAACAGAGAAACTTCCCAAACCACCAGACCACCACCACCACCAGAGAAACTATTAATAGACTCCGTACTCAGGTCGGCCGCAGTAAAGATAACCTCTTCAGGTGGGGGTTCGCGGATGGTTCCGATCTTCAGCGTTTGTGTGGCGTCTCTCCGCAGTCCATGATCCATCTTTCGTCTTGCGCCCTGTCACCTGTAGGTACCTGTCAGGACCTTATGACTGCGTCAGCAAGTGGTGTTACTGTTGCTGAATACTGGGCCAAACATTTTTTTTTACCATTGACACGCTAAGATTGCCTGGATTGCTTACATGTGCCTGGTGATAGTTATAGGCTACGATAAAGCGAGCGAAACCGTGGGATAAAGCTAGTTTGAAATAATTGCAAAGGTAAAAGCATTTCAGAATTCAAAATGCTTTTGTAAAGGTTACTGCAAGGCCGGAATGTTACTGCACGAGTAGTATTTACGTGAGCTATTGCACCGCCATCTTTAGCTCTCATTTCAACTGTATTGCCGCCATTTGTAATTTCAAATACGCGGGATTGGAATGTTTTCATTTTGAAATTGGAAACTGTTTTGAAATTTAGTCTATGGTATTTGATTATAGAGTTTGAATTGCGAATCGAATGAGTGACTGCGGAGGTTTATTGCTTTGTCTTTGGGTAAACTGTAGTGCTCAATTTTAGCATTGAGGGTTTTGAGAAACCTTCTGTTTAGTATCTTATTTATACCAACTAAAGCCATTCGAGTATGTAAGGATAATTTGTTTTGTGCTAGAAATAAGATTGTCTCATAAAGTAAACATGCATTTGCAAGCAGCTCCACACGTTTTATTTTCGCAAAAAAACAAGTCTTTAAAGGACTCCAGGTTCCCATCTCTGTAGCAAAATTCTTATAAATTCGATTGAGCTATTTAGGCTTTAAACACACAAACGTATTCATTTACGCATTTATAATATGAGTTAGGTTTAGGATGGGCAATGCCACATGTGATTGTAAACAACAACAATCAACTTAAGCTAACTCTTCAACTGAAGAGTTGTTATTTAAAACAGTTACACAAACATAATTGCTTTCCAGTGAACTCGTAAGTGTGGCCTTAAGGAAATACGTTATTAAAGTGCCTTTCCAGCCCCGTTAGGCATTACTTAATGGCCTACATCCCTGTTACGTTTGTGTAACGTCAACTAAGCCGTGTTTTGACGAGCGTCTTCAAGCCGCCGTATTGTGTTCCTTGTCAAAGCCATAAAGCAATTTTCGAAGTGCACTTTAAGGCACTTTTCCGGGAAATTGTAAAAGCAATTGGTGCACGGTGGCGAGCTGCGAATCGATTTCAGCGTTGTCTCTTTCGACGGAAACTGCCGAGTGATGCCGAATGCTTGGACTCGGTTCTCAATAGTATTGTTTGCAATTAGCTGAATGAGATGTTACTCAATTATAAACTGGACTGCGTTGCTCAATTAATATCGAAATTGATTGAAATTGGAACCAATTTGACGTCAATAAATAGGTGATAATCTCTGGAAGTAGTGAGCCGATTACGACAATTATTTTACTGACAGCAAGCTACATTATCACTAAGTTAAAAGTCTTTTCGTCCCGGAAAATTTCACGATTCTTGCGGCTTAGACAGTAAAGATCAAGAGAGTACAATACTGAAAAAATCTAATTAGTCCGACAGATAGGTTTCCAAAAAATATTGGAGAATTCTTTTTTCTATTTTCACGTAAACAAAAATGAAGTAGGTATATTCAGTACGTTGAAAACACGCGTGAAGTCACGTCCCTGGTAATAAATGTACCATCGTACTACGTGAAGCGTCAGTGCGATCATCGTAGTGACGCTTCACCCATCCACGGGCCGGTTAAGCAACGCAATGCAATTTTAGTTTTCAAGCCATGAGCTCCTTGGAATAATCTAGTAATTAAAGTTATAAAATAAGCCACATTGGCAATATAAAAATGCTGGACAAAAGAATTCGCACTGCAGAAACAAAGGACGAACGACTAATTGGAACCGCTTTGAATTAAACCATTTGTTTTGGCAACACAAAGAAGATTTAACTCACATCTTCATCGTAACAATCATTTAAATCTACTGCAAAAAAATGAACAAAAAAAAATCAGTAACCAAAACGTGGGTTGAATAGTCATCTAGGATCTAGAAATAGGACATCTAGAGCAAAAAATGTAGAAACAACAAACAAATAGTTTGCATAATATACGGCCTACATGGCCTGAGTCTACATGGTCATTATGGTAATTTAATAGGAACCGCTACGGTCATACATGTTGCGACTTGCGGCTTACGAAGTTAGAAGATATTATGTAGGAGCCTTATTGCCGGTTTATCTTCGAGGAATAATTCGTGGCTTACGGCCGGTTTCAATAACGTATCTACCTTTAACCAACTGTCAAATTAGCTACCAACAGTAGCTGAAACGTCATGTTACAAAGGCAAATATGACGTTTCAGCTACTGTTGCCAGCTAATTTGACAGTTGGTTAAAGGTGGATTCGTTATTGAAACCGGCCATTAATAATAGCTGTCGTTCGGATTAGGCGGGGTCGGTTCGTGGATGGGCGACCATCTTTACTTACTGAGAGTCCTCCGTGCCTGAGAAAACACGTTAAATGTGGCTCCACGCGTAACATGGCTGCGCCCGGGACCGTGGTTCGTCAGGGTTAGATGGATTTTTTTTGGCCCATACTCTCGTCCATACTCCTCACACAGTCCATACAAAATGAGGTCCTGGTTAGTGAGCTAGGAAACACCATCTTATTTAAACTGACTAAAAATAGTGACGTCTCAAAGTGTTATTTTTAACCTATTTATAAAGTAAATATAATTTATTTAATTGACATAAGCTACGCAGCTCTGCTAGGCAACGCTCCTGTATTGCATCGCCCCCCGGCCCCTCTGTTTTCTTATCAAAGTTTGGTCTTCCAAAGCCGGCCCTTAATAACGTTGTTGCGAGGGCTTAGTGAAGTTTATACTTATACACACGCAGTGTCACCAGCTGTAAACGTTTCCCCTAAGTGGGATGAATTAAGCTGTATTAAGTGTCTCGACCACAAGCGAGAGATCAATTTCAAGCAATTAGAGCATCCCACTGCATCCCTCGCGTACAGGCCTACTGCATCTAACGTAACACGTAGGAATTCGAGTGTTTGCTAGATAAGGCCTGGGCTCCATGGCTGTAAATATAGCGCTAGAGTTGTTATATTATACATCAACATTGAGCTTCTTGTTTAATTTTCGCCCCCATACTATTTTTTGTACGACGAGAAAAAGTAACTTTGATACAAGACTTGATCCAATAGGGTCGACTTCTAAAAAAAATATATTTAATCCGTAAGTAAGATTACCAAAAAAGATTGGACACTTATTTTTTCTTTTGTCACATAAACCATAAATTTAAACGATCCAGTGCGTTGAAATTTCGCGTGACGTTACGTCTTAATAAAATAAATGTTCCACTTTTTACCTAAAAGTGACGTAACAAACCCTAATTATGATGCATTTTATCTTTGCCAATTTTTATTGATTTGAAATAGCAGAAAATAGGTGTCCAATATTATTTGCCAATCTAATTGACGCGTGGAATAGTTACTTTGGGCAGCCATTTTTATTTTTCTAAAACGCTTAAACATAATGTTTATTTATTTTTTATCAAGTGTCCTAAATACAAAGGTTCATGGTTTTATCTTCAATAGTGACGGACTCCCAAACAAACTTTCACCCCCCTTTTCATCCCCTTTAAGGATGATTTATGGGATAAAAACTATCTCCTTTCCCAGGACTCAAACTATCTCGTATCAAACTATCTCAAATTTAATTTAAGTCGGTTCAGCGTGAAGAGGTATCAGAAAGACGCACTTTCGCATGTATAATATTTGTATGGATTTTATTCAGGAATCTAATCAATACATCAAATAATAAGTTTTTGACATATTTGCGAATTTTATTCATTCTCAAACGAAATTTCTATATCTTTGGGTGTGGAAAACATACATTTGTTTATGGCCTCGAGTTAACGATGGCATGGTCCAAATTTGCAGTAAACAAACTAGGAGTCAGAGAAAATTGTATTTTTTTCATGGCCTTTATGGCAATATAGCACGCTAAGGTCAAACATTATACTAATGCCATAATGATGCTAGTTACTGGGCTAATCTCAGAGTCAAAACAGGTCTTGAGAAATTCTCAATACTAAATAACTTACTTTTAATTTTGTAGTTTGATCAGAGGCCCTACTATGAAGTCTTAAAACGATCATGATTCCGCTCTAAGAGGGAGACGGAGCTATACATAGCGAATAGCACTATCCCTTTTACATCATCGGAATTGGATGGCATTAGCACTTCATAGTAGGCTACTGATTGTCCAATAGTTAATAGGCCTCCCACAAGGTGGACCGATGACCTGGTGAGGGTCGCGGGTAGCCAATGGATGCGAGAGGCATAGGACCGGTTGTTGCCTATGTCCAGCAGTGGACGTTTTTCGGCTGATAAAGTATGATGTTGATGATCTAATAGTTTGTTATGTACTACAGCTGGTTTAACTGCTTTGTTGATCTCGTAGTGGCAAGCGTGACTGCCGAGCTTGGTCAAGCAAGAAGTGCTATCGGGTTTTCTTTTAGAACTTGTCAGTAATAGTCCGGTGTATGGATGTTGGTGGTGTGACACCACCACCATTGGCTCGAAAAGTATGTAAGGCCTTTGTCAGGACCAAAGGCCTGATCCCTCCCCGATTGTGTGATTGTCGGTTTCCGTTTCAGTTTCTCTGTGACACATTCTAGGTCCTTCAGATCATCGGAATATCTTCAATTAAGTATTCGTATGCATTCCACATCTTTCTTTAACAAATCTTTCACTATTCAAGCTGCTCGTTTGTGGAATGCATTTCCCATAGATGTGAGGCGTGCACAAACGCTAGCAACGTTTAAAAAATTGGTGAAGGAGCATTACCTCTCACTATAATGTTTTTTCGCCTTTCCCAATTATATATTTTGACATTTATTAGTATACTAGCTGCCTTCCTTTCCTTTTCCACACACGTCAGTCCTCAGCTTTTGGGATTCAGTCTTTTATTTGACTCCCATCGAAAATATCCGCTGTCCTCGTCGAGGCGATCGGCGGCGGTGACCTCTTGCGTCCGGCCCTGGTTGAATCCATGGTCCGGAGTGAGGAGGCTTGGGGAGCGGGCACCTCGAACACGGATGGGTTTTAGTCAGTAAGAGTCTGACACGCCCTTCCGCTCCACCCAGAGCGGAAAAAGTCATTTGATGATTTCCCATCCTTAAAAAAAAAAAACGGGGTCCATGCAAAGCCTTTTCAAAAGCAATTTCTAAAGTCCGCAATTTCCAAATAACTACATTAAAACGACACTGGATATGATAAAAATAACTTTAATTAAACTGCTAAGCCTTAAAACAACGACAATCTATTTTTCTCTCCCAAGACTGCTAGCTTTAATAAAGCTCCGAACAAAGTACAAACATTTAATAGATTGCCCGAAGTATCAGATCTCAAGGCTTTTAAGTTTTCAAAGAACCAAGTAAACGTCTTACGGAAATAAACTGAGAACTTTCTGCCTTATAGAAGTGAGATTCAAAGCTAGGTAGTAAGTTGGAAGAGCTTCAGACTATTCGTTTTGAGATAAAAGCATGAAACTGATTTTCAAAATGTATTGTGACGCCACTTCAATTTTTTCTTAACCTTTTGAACGCCAGAGCATAAACGCATCGGCGTGCCCCCGACGCCAAGCTACAAATTCGCCGTACTTTTTGTCACATATTTGTGACGTTTGGCGTACAGGGCACGGGCTTGCTTGTCATGTATACGTGACGACGGCGTTCAAAAGGTTAAAGGAAAAGATCGGAATCCTTATAGGATCACTTTGCGCTCCGTCCATCCATCCATCTGTTTTACTGTTAAGACCCTTTTTCTCAGAAACGCCAGGAGATATTAAGTTGAAATTAATATCAAATACGTATACTTAGGTCTATGGTCATTTGCAGTTTAAAAAAAAAAAGATTCTAAGGTACTCAATAAAAAAATATGGCCATTCAAAATCATAATTTCTATGGTACTTTACGAAAAAAAAAAAAAAAAATCGTTTAAATATTGATTTTTGACGTGACAACGTCTTATAAATCGATGAACGCCGGCTGCACGCACGAAAAAGGATGACTCATTGTAACGTTACGATCGGAGCGAGAGCGCAGCACGATTCAATTTTATTCATAAAAGTATGCAATCATTTCATCAATATTTTGTTATGACGTTGTCACGTTAAACGATCGTGTCCGTAAACCGACTTGGCAGACAACCAACTTTTACCATCTATGACCTCCGTGTTCCCCAAAATGTATCACACAATACATTATTTGTTCAACAGTACTCCTACTTTCTCTTCCCGCATTTAAACTATTCCATTTGACATTTTAATAAGTTATTTATTTTCACCACTATCAGTGAGTAATACAGTTATGTTTGTGGACAGCTCGCAGCCCACATACAGGGACGCCCACCAAGATACCGAGTCCCGTTGGCACCCTGCTATCTAGGAGAACACCGGTAAGTGCTACTATTATTTAATCTATTTAGTTGTACGAGTATATAATGTAACTTTTTTAGAAATTTGAGCATTAGAAGTAGCAGGTAGTGTTTAAAAGCATGTACTCCTCATGGAGTTTCACACATAATTTATTCGTGGAAATGAATGGACCGTTTTTAATGAAACTATGCTTACGCAAGATGAAAAATGGTGTTAAGAATTCATTTTCGTACATTTTCGAAAAAACTTTAGACGGAATGAGAATGAGTTTGCAATAGAAAATGAAACTCTTTTGACATTTTTATTCCACACATTTTCGACTCTTTGTCGTTATAGCTGAAAGAATGTCACCTTGTGCTGGTTCTTTATTGTGTAAATCGTGTTTTTGGACTTTTTTATACTTAGACGAATCTTCTTCGAAAAAAGAAAACTCTTTGGAGATACTACACTTCTCATCAAAAAAATCGAAACACTTTCGTTTTTATTGTTTTTGTCCTAATTTTTTACAAAAGAGAATTAATTCCATGAAAAAAAAAACATTATTGTGTAGCTGGCAGTTTGGTCATTACAGTAAGAAGAAAAAAATCAAAATTCGAAATTAGAATTTCATTTGTTTATCCTATAAATGAAATTAATCACTGTTTTGAGACAAATGTGTATTTAGGGTTGGAGTACGTTTCTCGTTTAAAAACTAAAATTAGCGCTTGTCTTTAAACTTTTTGTTTCTTATTTCATTTACTGTGACTTTGGGACGTCTGAAAAAACTTTTTTTTCTAAAACATATGGATACTTCGCCCGCAGAAGCCGCCCAAGTGGTGGCATTGCTGGATTCTGGACTTAGTCAGCGTGTTGTGGCTGCAAGATTGCATCTAAGCTTATCATCTGTTCATAGAGTCTACAAACGCTATCGGGAGACTGGTTCGTTCACGCGCCGTTCAGGATCTGGCAGGAATCGGGTCACTTCTGAGCGAGATGATCGATTTATTGTAACAACCTCTTTACGAAATCGACGCCTTAACGCTTTTCAACTGCAGCAGCAGCTTCGCGTTGTACGAAGAGTAGCTGTAAGTGACTCTACAATAAGAAGAAGGTTGAAGGAACGCGGATTGGCACCGCATAAGCCAGCGAATGGGCCGAAATTAACTGCAGACCATCGAAGAGCGCGCCTTAACTTTGCACGCGAGCACCTAACTTGGTCATACCTTCAGTGGAGCAAAGTACTGTTTTCTGATGAGTGTAAAATTATGCTGTATGGTAACGACGGAAGGAACAAGGTCTACAGAAGAGATGGAGAACGCTTTGCACAATGCTGCATTGAAGAAAAGGTCAGCTATGGTGGCGGTTCGTGGACGGTTTGGGGAGGAATCAGCGCCGACGGTAAGACAGAACTTGCCTTTGTATCTGGGCCACGGCTGCCTGCACTAAACTCTCATCGGTACATCGAACAGTGTCTTGAACCTCATGTGATGCCCTATGCACATTTTATTGGCAACGACTTCATATTCATGCACGACAATGCTAGAGCTCACACCGCGGGCGTCGTACGAGATTATCTTACCGAAGTCGGTATCTCCATTATGGTATGGCCAGCAAGAAGCCCGGACATGAATCCCATTGAACATCTATGGGATGAATTAAAGAGACGAATTCGAGCAAGAGATCCAGCCCCAGAAACACTTAGCCAGCTGCAAAATGCAATCCAAGAGGAATGGGATAATATACCACAACATGTGATCGTGACTCTCATCCGATCGATGAAGAACCGTATGGAAGCAGTAATAAGAGCTCGCGGAGGGAATACAAGTTATTAAATAAACGTTTCTTACATTTTTTTTCATTTACGCGTGTTGTTTTACCCATTTCCTTCATATTCCATACAGGGTAAAAATTACTCATTATACAAAATACGAAACCTATGAAGACTTAATTTGAATTTAGAACATTAACATTAGGATTTAAAAACCTCATACTACTCACTATTAAATGACATTTTACATTTATTCCTAAATATACACATTTTTCTGATAATCCTTATCAAATCATAAACTGCGAGGTGTTTCGATTTTTTTGATGAGAAGTGTATTTAATATCTCAACACGTCTCACCACTTGTTAATCATCACGACTACATCAATATTGTCTCTGGCCAGTAATACGGCTGTATAGCTGCTTAGTACTGGCCATCTGTCATGGCGGCCGTTTGACAAGTAATTTATAAGCGCCACGTGCTGTCTGGTCCTGATAGTGTTGCAGGGTTGCTGAACCTTTTACACGCGTTTCGTAGTTGGCACTTGACATACGATAGTGATGTCCTTAGGTGGTAGGAACTTAGGTGGAGTGAGCATGAAGTGAACTGTCATTCCATCTTGTTCGTATGGATTGTCAGCTCACCTTTTGTTCACTTCACCAAAGCTTTCACGGTGAGAGGTTTACAGAATCGCACTGCTGTTATCCTTGGTTCATATTATTCCAGTCTAGTGATCCACTGGCAATGGCATTAGATTGGACGATATAAAGAACATTATTCCAATATTTGAAAAGTCGTTGAAGTGTTAACAGTGGCAATGATTTCTAGGGGATGATGCATTGGATTGGACGTCTATACGATTTCAGCTACGTTGAAAGGGGCGCGCTGGACTTGTTTTCTATTCTAGTTGCAATCTGGCGCTGGATTATTGGGTCGCTAGAATGATGTGCTGCTTAGGCTTAAAGTCCGAAATATGCCTACAAATGTGTCGTATATGACCCATATTTCGGCAATATTGATTAAATAGAAAACAGCCTGAACCTAGCCAAAAATAATTATAATTAATTTGCAAGCAGAGCCCAAATTTTTGCTGACGCAATATTTTTAATGAATTTGGCACACTGCACTAAAAAGTTTGCTATCCCTGCTCTGACCTCTTTCGAATTGAAATATTTTATGCAGAAAACGAATGGAATCCAAACGTGGTAATGGTTATATTTATTTTCTGTACAAACAGCGCCATTGGATTATTTCTTACATTGCAATATTATGCAATTTGATATTATACATTATTCTGGGAAATTATTATAATGAGTAACTTTTTGTTGTCGTTATTATGGTAATTGGAATCTGGTTCAACTTATGATACCTGACTTGTCGGCGTAACTAAGGTAATCACCTTAGTTACGTTACTTTTGAGTATTCGAAGAAATTAATAGGGAATATGCATGCATTTTTTTATTTGCAAAATGAAATACTTATTGGCTCTAGTAAACAATTATTTTAAATACCTTCATCAGTTATAAAGCTTCAAAGATAACAATTAGAAAGAGAAGTCCGATACGAACTCTGACGTCAAATACTATGTCGCCTATACAGCTGCCATAGAAAACGGCGTCTCCGCGAGAGAGACAGATATATTTGTTTAAAATAGTCATATCTCGTTTGTTTTTCGATTAATTTTTATTCTAATTTCACTGTTCGTATTATATTTTCAGATAAAGTGTATAGATAATAAATATTTTTTTCTTGCATATTCTCTATTGTCTCTGAGAAACTGTTCGTGAAGTCTTTAGAACCTTAGTGTATTTGTCAAGGGGTTTCTTTATCTTTTAGTTTCGGGCATGGAAAACGTCTACGGGATATGTTCTTGGCAATTTTTCTGTACTTACCAATGAACGATCTCTTCTGTCCTTCGAAATAATCTTTTCAGAAAGCTTTTTCTTTGGTGGAATTAAGTTTATATCTACGCAGAATAGATAACTACCACAGAGTAGTCTTTTTAACCCAAAGGTTGATACTGAAAAAATCTAATTAGTCCGTCAGATAGATTTCCAAAAATATGTGACGTCACCAGCCCCCTCTCTTGAACTTTGTTGCGCTTTATCTTTATCATTTTTTTTTGCGATTTAAAATGGTAAAAAATACGTGTCCAATTTTTTTTTCTGTGGCGTCTCGCAGTTCAACCTATGAGTTTGTCGACTGCTTTACCGGGCTTGCCTGTGGTGGCCGGGTTTAGGTCCAGACAGGCCTTATAATATCTATAATATAATATAAAAGACTCACAAACTAAGCGACTACACGCTAACCCCCTGTGGGTTACGGGCCTCGGATTAGGGCGTCCCTGGGCGGAGGACAGCTAGGGACGGGCTGGATCGAACTAGGTTTTTTTTTTTTAAATCTTACGGACGGACGCAATAAAATTATATTTTTTTTACGTAGTAGAATACCCTAACAACACTGTACATAAAGTTTAAATTAAATAATTACTTGCAATGTAGTTAGCATATTCGTCGTAGTTAGATAGCCTCTTTGTAGCTAGTTCAATAGTACCTTCCGACCAGAACCAGGCCCGGGTCGACGGCGCGTTGTGTTCCACGTGCGCCTCAAAGAGATGTCAGCATAGAAGACGGGGCCCACTAGCGCCAGAGCCTGCCAGGGTTGCGGAAATTGTTCGAAAGAGCCACCGCGGCCCTGGAACACAAAGGGCATTAGGAGGAACACGGGTGGGTTTTAGTCAGTAAGAGTCTGACTCTCCCTTACGCTCCGCCCAGAGCGGAAGGAGTCATTTGATGATTTCTCACCCATAAATAAGATTGAAAATTCGGCCCTCGGAAAAAATTTCTGAACATGGAATAAAAAATGGCGGTTTGACAGTTTTTGTCAATGAAATGTCCAAGCAGCCATATTTATCTATTCTCGAATCTCCTAACCCAGACTAACTACCACCCTTTAAATTCTAGATCCCAACTCCTAAAGACGTCTTCCTAAGTTCCTCAATGGTAACCATTGATCCAGAGTGAATAACGGCAAGTCGAATACTACGGAGTTTCTGTTCTCAAATAAAATCTCGTTTGATTTCAAAGTCGTGTCATCTATTTTTGTAATCAAGGTTATGTCTGCGAGATACATTGTGTTTACGTTTTGATGTTTTGCCTTTATTTATATTTGTTACATATGGCTAATATATACGATAGAAATTAATCCCATATCTGATGTCTTGTTTTTTTACTGCGAGCTGCCAAAATAGCTATAGCTTGCTAGAGGAGCTCGCGGCTAAATAATAACAGCCGTACGGGTTGATTTTCGAGGTGAAGCAAGTTTGCGGAGGTCTGTCCGTGGATGGGAGACCATATAGGTTATGGAGGTCACAAAAGCAAACGCTCCATGTAAAATACTGATGTTCAAAATTGCATCTGGTTAAACTGGGAGCATAAATTCACTCCAATATTACCGACCCCGATATAGTTGGTAAAAGGCAAGGAACCCTGGATCCAGCTGAATACCAGTATTTTACGTGAAGCGACTGCCAATCTGACCTCCACACAACCTAGTAACTGGTAACACGGTACTTCTTGGCAGGACTGATGTCAGATTTTCTGGCCTCTGACATTTCGGCGGCAAAACAGCTTAACATGCTTTTCGAAACACTTATCTTGCTTGCCCAGTGTGTGTTGGACGTAAATACATTGGGCTACTAAGTAATACATTTCATGCAGTCTATTTCTGCCCGCATAAAATCGATTACCATGCTATCGGCGGTCTGCGGTCTCCGAACAATAAATGATTCCGCGGTTACTACCATTATTGCTAAAAGGTGGACACGTATGAGAGTAAGACTGGCATTTTGCATTCGGAGCTATTTCTTTATCGCTAAGCGTATTTCGACAGTGAAACTGAACGCGATCAAGAGCTGTCAGTGTCAAAATTCTGTAACAATGATGACAGTGACAGCTTTTTGGAACGCGGTTAAGATCTGCTGATCGCTTTCAGTTGTTTTGGTGAAATTGACCCTTATTATATCAACATTAAAGAATGCGAAATCTTTTTAAATAAGGGCTGATTATACTTGAACTTGACTTTCAATAGTCATAATTTTTACCTTAGGATAAAATGGGGGTTTTACAGCTGGTTTGTCAAATAGCCATATTTAGTCTACAGTTAAAAACTATTGGACTATTGAAAAATCAGCCCTTGAGATTTCAAGATATTGAATAGACTTCAAGAGTGTTCGTGATGAAGAGGACTTGGTAAAACGTCAAAAAATATTCTTTAAAGTATATTATTTGGGTCAGCTATTTCTAGACAAGACGAAATTAAAATCAGATGTAGGCTAGACTGACCAAAACGTTTGCTACCCAATTCAGATATCGCTTTCAAAATGAACTACCTTTTGTAAAGGATTAATCTATAAAATTGTTTTTAGTATCATTGTGTTCCAGATATATATACATAATAAACTCATATAAGGTTCGTTTCTAATTGGTCTTAGACCATATAAGTAAACAGTCGTAAAAGAACACAATCAAAAATAGATATGGGAACTCTATAAAAGCTATAAAAAGAATATAAAATCTTGCTATAAAACGATGGTCAACTATGAAAGTGTTTAGAAGATAATAACTTCTGTTTACACAATGTGATTTGGCGCCTTTTGTGGCCTCTGTCGCGCCATTTTTAGAGAACTATCAAAATTATAGTCTTTAATCAATGGTTTACAGTTTATTGGAACTGGGAATCATAAAATACAAACATAGTCAATTAATAGGTGTTATTTTCGATCAATAAATTACTATAAAATAACCGATGAGCTTACCTTGTAATAGATTACGACCGATTAAGTTTTTACTGCACAGATTAACGATGTAATTTTATGCGTGAATGTTGCCAGCAATAAAATAGTGTGTCACAAATAAAAGTCTGATTCTGACAAGGAATTTACTAATTCCATGTGTGTTGAACAATTTTGAAACATTTTAATAGTGATGTATAAAATCGACAGTTGGTTGGTTTTCTATTATGAATCAAATATGATTCTCTTAGCGATACTGTTTTCTGAAAAATAGGTTAGGTAACCTAATACACTTTGTGCGAGGTATTCTGAAGCGTTATGAATGTCCTGTGGGATTGTATCTAATATTTCGAAGGTTAACTTTTGGATAGAAGATAGAATATAAATTGATACTAAACAATGTTTTGTATCAAAGTTCAGTACAGCTATCTCTTAGTGCGATTGTTTATTGAGGGCAACATTTCCTCTTTTATTTTATAAATAGCGTTTCTGTGATATAAAAGTGTTTTATAATTTAAATACAAAAATATATTATAGTTAACCTATAACGTTTCCACTGCTGAGACACAGGCCACAATCGACCATCTCATATTTTTTGTCTGATTTAAATCAATCGTTATAATGACTTGTGATCGCAGTGGTATTGGACATAAAAATGCTCCTACAATATACTGCTATTCATATTTAAGGCATGACACCTTTGGGTTAGATACTTCCAAATTGGTAAGTTTCCACTGTAATGCTTCTTTTGTTTAATTCAAACACAAAATGGTAATCAGGTTATAGTGATGTCCCATGTCGGAGAGTCATCCATCATAAAAACCATATCTTCTATCAAAATCAGCCCATCAGTTTTTGAAAGAAAGAACGAAAAAATATTTATGTCACACAAAATATCAGGCACACAGCACGTTCACAGGACAAACAGAACAAAATTAAAAAAAAAAACATTCGGTTTTCAAAACGTTAAAAAGAGTGCCTCGCGGCTGCGCCAAATAGTTCCAGTTCAGCATAAAAATGCCGGACAACTAGTCTCTGGTTTTCAACTGTACCTTAGAATGTGAGGTGTTACGGGCGTAAATCAGCCCATCTGTTATAGTAAACCTCACAAACATACACACATACATAAGTTTCGCTTAGCAAGTACAGATTAGACATAATTACAGTGCAGAGTTAAGTGAAATCATGTGCTTTCCACTCTGTTCCACTCTACATGTTGCTGCTTGCATAATTAAATCATTATTATCTTTTTTTTTCGCAAAGCCTTGTTATTTTTGGTGTAGGCTCTATGGTACGAATTCTAGAACGGCGGTTAGTCATGGAACGCGCTCGAATTTAAACTTGATTTGAGTTGAGATTGTGTGAGCTCTGTCATTCATACTGAGATAGGTTATCGGTTCGATGTTGGAAATCATAGTGAGTTTAGAATGGTTTTTCTCCTTACCGACACGCAGTTCCTACTAAGCAAGTAGTGATGATTAATGTCAAGCTTTCCTATGCTTTAGAAAGAAAAGGCCTTTGCTCTGAAAGAGGTCCTAGATCTCTTTTTTTGTATTATTGATAGGCCCACGTTCACTACTCACCTGTCGGTCGATGATGGAGCACGCTTGCCTAGTAGTAACCTATTCCCTTTTGACTTAAAGACCCCCAAGTTGTAGCTACCAGAAAACACAGACACCAGCAGGGAATTCCACTGCTGTACGCACAATGATATCATTCCCAAAACATTTTACCGGTAATCATTGGACTTTATCGGGATTAAATCTTAACAGGGTTGCTTGATTACTCAAAAAAGCGGAAGGAAATAAACGATACTTCGTCGTTTATGAAACTGAAACTTGCCCCTGTTTCCTTTCCTAGTTGCAACAACTCTGCTTTCTGAGCATAAAACAAAAGACAAGAAAGTATCTGTCAACATTAGTAAGCTTCTAACAGAAATAAAATACTGGCAACGGCAACGCTGCGACAGTCGTAATTATTCTCAACCGATTACGGTTAAATATAGTAACAAGTCCTGCTTAGTACTTATACATTTTGTTTCAAATCGTGACTAAACAAGGAAGCATTGTATTTGCGTCTTCTGATATTAATAGTCGGGTCTCAGCTGTCGTTAGGCGGGTTGTAGTAGTGATGTGAATGTTACTAAAACTGAGAGTATACGTACAACAATAACCGTAGTATGGTGTACATACTACGGTTATTGTTGGTCTCTGAGTAATATTAAACTGAGACTTGAGTGAGATATTGGGATCGTATTTTTATGGTGTGTGGTTTTATTATGCAAAAAAAAATTTTGAGCTGACAGTATTGTTTGAATTTACAGATATTCTGCTTTGTTAATCATGAAGTGAGCTTGGAGTGAGATGTCATTCCACCTGCGGCCTTAAGGTTCGGCTACACGCTCAATTTTGCGCAAAAACTGCATGGTGTACCTTTTTGCCGTCTTAACGCACATGTTTGCTTGCATAAACAAGAATTTGTGCAAATAAGATTGAGCGTGTAGACAAGGCTTTAGTGCGTGTTTTATAAGTACTCTATCGCGTTAAAGTAAACGTCCATTTGTGTTAAAATTAAAACTGCAGAGAATCCTCTTTTTCTATCTAGATTGAAATAGGTGAACGTTTACGCTAACGCTATCAAGAATATTTGAAAACTCGTACTAAGGCCTGAGGATTCCAAGTATTGACAACTCACTTCAAGTTCTCCTTCCCTAACGTTTATGCGTAAAGAGATTTTAAAAGAATAATAGCTTTACTTGATATCTATGAGGTCTTGGTACCTTTCTCACATAATCTTTATTTGAATGCAACGCTTTTAACCAGCAAGACAAAAAGAGATGCAATATCACCGAAGCGACACCGTAGCAATATTACCGAAGCGAGAAGATGGATATCATGCGATTTAAATACGTACATTAGCACTAGTTCCATGCTAAAATTAGTCAGTATTTAGTCTGAAACTCATAAACTACTCTCGATATTATTTTAGGTCTCTCTTGACGTTTTGTTGTTCGTGATGATCCATGGAATTATTAAGTACTCTAAGGTCCTTTATATTTGACATACAAATTATTTTGACATAATAATATGACATTTGACCAGTCGAAACGAATAAATTATTTGATGAGTAAAAACACAAAAGACACATGTTGAATTTGAAGAGTAAAATGTTGACACTTGAGACAAGACTGCTTCAAAAATATTGAAGAAAAATGAAGTTGTAACACATTTCTTGGAAGACAATTTCTGTAAAAAAAAAAAGAATAGATTCTAAAGTGGAACTAATGCTACTTTAAACTAGATTTTTGAAATGAACTACTTATCTCAAATTCGTTTTAGTAATATAACGTTTTTTGACGCTTTCTTGGAATAAAGTGGCTGGAAGTTCCTCAAGAATTTGAGGGGTAGCGGGGGTCTTATAGGTAAGCGTCTGCTGATGTAATGGCTTTTAACATTCTTCTACTTTAATTAATCTATCAAATTCAAGTGGCAGTCTCATCACAGCGATAATGAATGTCAAAAAGTTGTGAAATTAGAAGAGTTTTAAGTTGAAACTATGATGGGGGTAGTCAAAAGTGAAACAGCAAAATTTTGTCTCTTTATTAAAAATTAAATTAAAAATAGTAAAATTAATCAGTTTTATACATAAATGATACATAACATCAGTTAGTCATCCCTACCTGCCAGTGAAGTGTTTTCAGCTCTAAATTATTTATAACATCACTATACAATGGAGGCAATCAACCGCACTGTTACTGATATGAGCAATATGTTCAGTCAAAGGATGTCGGAATTCGAGAAGGAGTTGCAAAAAAGTCCTTGTACCACTACAATCACCACCTCAGGTTTGGCAGCAGAGTTTGCATCTTTCCGGACATTTATTGTTCAGGCGCTCGGTACTCTCCAGCAGCAGGTTGGCATACTAGCACAAAGCCTCGATAACATGGAGATGCGAGGGAGGCGTAAAATCCTGCTGTTGCACGGAGTGTCAGAGGAGCAAGACGAGGAGACTGCACAGGTGGTGGCTTAAATAGTCAAGCAACATCTCAAGTTGGACTTGACTACGTCTGGCATCAAGCGGTGTCACAGGATGGGGCGCAGCACATTACACAAACCCCGACCAATCCTCTTCAAATTGCATGATGTGGCTCTCCGGGACAAAATCTGGTTTGGCAAAACTAAGCTGAAGGGGTCTGGCATCACTGTTTCAGAGTTCCTTACAAAAGCCAGGCACAACGTCTTCATGGCGGCGCGGGACAGATTTGGTGTGACCCAATGCTGGACGACGGAAGGCACTGTTTTCGTCCTTGATTCAAAAGGATCCCGGCATCGAGTCACTTCCTTTGCCGATCTCAATAACATCGCGCAGCAACCGGAGCAGCCCTCAGGACAGCCGGAGACTGGCATCGTTCAACCCGTCACAGTGGGAAAGGTCGCTGCAGTGCCTGCAGTTAAAACCAAGCGTGCTGTAGCCAGAAAGTGATGTCTCTATTGTTTTTCTTTTCTTTTAGGTAGTCCAGGTTGTAGGTATGTTTTGTCTGCTTTCAGTAGGTAGTTCAGTATACTGTAGAAGATACATTTTCCAATCCTTGGCAACTTGTCATAATTAATTTCCAGTTTGTTTGTGTACCGTATTTTTTTGTTGTTCTTTATCAATGTCAAATGTCACTGTCACTATCTTTCTGTTGTATCTGTCATTTTGTTGTTTGCGTTCCATATCGCGGCACTAAACAGTGTTTTAATTACGCTCCGTTACACGGTCTTACTTTTTATTTTATGTTTTTCTTCTTTTTTTTTGTAAATATACTCGTACTTTGTTATACCTGGACTACAACATCAAATTTAATTTATTTTTCGTTTTACTATTGTGTTAAGCACAACTGGCAGGTGGACACAACTTTTGAAATCGTATTTTTTATTGTTTTTGTTTTGGTTTTTTATTTTATCTTATTTTTATATACTCGTATATGCTCAGCCCAGGCTGTGGCAGTGATACTGATACTTTTTTTTCTTTAAATAGTGATGATGAAAGCTTCTTAAGTGTTCCTTCGTTAGCAGACACTCTCGTCTCTGTATTTTCCGATGTCTCCAAGAACTTTAACGTAGTCCACATTAATGCCCAGAGTATTCCGGCTCATTTCGCTGATATGCTGGCCAATTTTGACTGTAAGAATATTCATGCGATTCTTGTTTCTGAATCGTGGTTAAAACCTTGTCTTCCGTCTTCCTCTTACTCTCTTCCAGGCTTTCAACTCATCAGGAATGATCGCGCAGTCGGTGGTGGTGGTGGTGTGGCTATTTACCTTCGTAATTACATTCCCTTTTCTATTGTTAACATGTCCACTCAGCCGCCCCCGTCGAACGCTGGTGAACATCTTTTCCTGGAAGTTGAACTTCATCATTCTAAGATTCTTCTTGGGGTCTACTACTGCCCTTCTCTTCGGTTTAATTTCTTCTCTTCTTTTGAACGTATTTTAGAAGCCTTAATTCCCTCTTACAGTCATAGCATCATAATGGGCGACTTTAATACATGTCTCCTTAAAAATGACTCCCGCTCTACTTCTCTTCTCCGTATTATTGAATCTACCAATCTCTCTGTACTCGATCTTGGTGCCACTCACCATTTTCCTAACTCAGTCCCCTCACTCCTCGATCTTATTTTTGTCTCATCTCTCGATCACGTCGCTAAACATGGTCAATGTTCAGCTGACGCTTTTTCCTATCACGACTTAATTTTCACTTCCTATAAAATTCGTCCACCTAAGCATAAGTCCAAAACTCTTTTGCTTCGCAATTTTGATGGGATGAACAGTGATCGTCTTCGAGAGGATGCCAGCAACATTGACTGGACGCCTCTTGTCACATCCTCGTCCGTCGACGAACAAGTTGAAATCTTGACTTCTACCCTAATCCAGCTCTACGACACACATGCACCTATTCGGGCTGTAAGAGTGAAGCATCTTCCAGCACCATGGCTGACTGATGAGATTAAACTTTTACTTAGTAAAAAAGCAGCCGCGAAGTTTAAGTTTAAAATTCGGCCCAACGACGTAAACAGGGAAAAATACATCTCAATTAGAAAACACAGCAGCAAGGTGTGTAGGAACGCAAACCGCCAACATATTCACAGTTCTGTTCAAAATGGTGATCCAGCTAAGGTCTGGAATTTTCTCAAATCATTAGGTATCGGAAAAAAGTCTCATGAAAGGATTCCTAAAGACTTAGACTTCAACTTACTTAATAGTCATTTTTCAACTTCGCCAGTACTGGATAGGGCCACCAAAGCTGCTACACTAAGTCATCTTTCAAACTTTCCGATACCTGATTATTCTCCTTTTGTTATAAGTCAATTCACTGCTTGTGGTGTTAAAAAGAGTATTGTATCGATTACATCCAACGCTGTGGGTAGTGACTGTGTCAGCCGAAAGATGATCATTCCCATCCTTGATGACATACTTCCCGTCATCCTTTACATCCTCAACTTCTCTGTTTCTAGTAGGGTCTTCCCACAAGCCTGGAAAGATGCCCAAGTCATCCCTTTGCCTAAAAAATCACATCCTGCATCTTTCTCTGACTATCGTCCCATTTCCATTCTCCCATTCCTATCCAAAGTCCTTGAAAAACTTGTCCATCAGCAACTTAGCACATTCCTTTCCAAGCAAAATCTGCTGAATCCCTTCCAATCTGGTTTTCGACCTGGACACAGCACTACCTCAGCACTCGTTCATATTACGGATGATATCAGGTCAGGTATGGAAATGGGGAAGTTAACGGCACTCGCTCTGCTAGACTTTAGCAATGCTTTTAATATGGTTGACTTCGACATTTTGCTTGGAATTCTGTGCTCTTTTAACATATCTCCTTCGGTAATTGACTGGTTTCATAGTTACCTGTTTGGCCGCCGGCAGCGTGTTTGCATAGAAGAATCTTTCTCTTCTTGGTGTGACACCTCTGCCGGTGTGCCGCAGGGTGGCGTGTTATCTCCTTTACTTTTCGCACTTTTTATTAATGGTATCACTCAACGTCTATCTTCTTTCTACCACCTGTATGCTGATGATCTCCAAATTTACACCCAAGCCCCTCTCGGAGAGCTATCTGATGCGATTGAGGCTATTAATGCAGACCTGGCACGAATAGGTGAATGGAGCACTGAGTTTGGGCTGAAGATCAATCCAGTAAAGACGCAAGTGATTGTTGTTGGTAGTTCACGGACCATCTCAAAGATTGATTGGTCGACACTTCCCCAGGTTTCTTTCAATAACACTTTAATTCCTATAACTCACACTGTGAAGAACTTGGGGATTTATATCGACAGAACTCTTTCCTGGACTAAACAACTGCAGGAGGTCAGTCGTAAACTGTTCGCTTCGGCGGGCTCCTTGAGACGCCTTCGAAATTTTCTTCCCATCACCACTAAAATTGCCATAGCACAATCTCTTCTTCTTCCACTCTTGGACTATGCTGACGCCAGCTATCTTGATCTCACCCAAGACCAATTCGACAAGCTTGAGCGACTCCAAAATCTGTGTATCAGGTTCATATTTGGCTTACGCAAGTATGACCACGTTTCCGAATTTCGTACTAAGCTCAAATGGCTTCCTATTCGCCTTCGCCGGAATGCCCACATACTTTCTCTTCTTTACAATGTACTTTTTAACCCTTCTACTCCTTTTTATCTTAAAGACCGGTTTCAGTTTCTCTGTGACACACACTCTAGGTCCTTGAGATCATCGGAAAATCTTCAATTAAGTATTCGTATGCATTCCACATCCTTCTTTAACAAATCTTTCACTATTCAAGCTGCTCGTTTGTGGAATGCATTACCCATAGATGTGAGGCGTGCACAAACGCTACCAACGTTTAAAAAATTGGTGAAGGAGCATTACCTCTCACTATAATTTTTCTTCTCCTTTCCCATTTATATATTTGATATTTATTAGTATATTATTTTAGTATTGTGTGTATTTTATATTATTATGTCTATATTGTTTATGATGTTTGTACACTGACCGCCCTAAATCTAACTTCTTTCGTTCAGTCCATCCAAAGGTTGTCTGTAAGAGATTGCCCTGTGCGATAAGACCGCCCATTGTACACTTGTTTTTTTTTAAACGTTTTTACTATGTTTGTAATGAGGTGTACAATAAAGTATATAATAAATAAATAAATAAAATAAATATGATCTCGTAGAATTCGTACTTAAAATTGTTCAAATTCAAGTACCCAGCAATCTCAGCGACAATCAATGTAAAAGCTTGTCCAAATGTAGGGAAATTAGAGATGTTTTTGACAGAATACGATGCGAATGCGAACGCCTCCTTAAACAACGAGAATTACTCATCCTCTTCTTAAAAATACTGATTATTCCCCTGTGATCCAATGATGACCTGGTTACGCTAACATCTACTAATTTTTAATTAACAGTTTCAAAAACCTCATTAATAGATTAATAATGTCATCAACGAATCAAACCGCAACGAAAATTAAAGATGGCGTAATAAAAAACAATTAAATTTGTAATTTCATGCTGCATAACAAGCTCACTCGAAATGAATTAGTTTCATAGTAACGTAATGAGGGTTTCCAGGAAAATGTACGCCACCAGTTGGCGCCACATAGGCGAGAGGTCCTTGACAAAGTGACTTTGACGTATACATGACGTTGACGTCAATTTAACTCATGTCGGAAAACATAAGCGTTTTAATAATAATAATAATATAATATAATAATATCTTGGGACAACTCACACACGGTCATCCGATCCCAAACTAGGCAGAGCCTGTGCTATGGCAACCAGACAACTGATAAACATACTTATATATTTCTAAATACATACATATTATAGACAAATTACACCCAGACACAGAACAAATGATCATGCTCATCACACAACGATTTGTCCTGGGTGGGAATCGAACCCACGACCTCCGGCTTAGCAGTCAGGGTCACTAACTACTCGACCAACAGGCCAGTCAAATGGTTTTGACAGATACCTGGATCTGACGACTCAGTGCTGCCACCAGGTGCTAGTCGTTTCAGGAAACCCTCAAAGAATCTGCCTAGCCTTTCAATTAAATAAAAACTCATTATATTTGACATCCGTTCAACAGAAGTAGGTACCAGGCATTCAGGAACCAGCAGTACGTCAATCAGTCTGCCGAGCCTCTTCTCAACTATGTTGAGGTCAGCTTCCAGTCCCATTCCAGTACCGTATTACCCAGTAACTGGTTAATACGGTACCCCTTGGCAGGACTGGTGTCTGATTTTCTGGATTCTAATTCCTCGTAAGGACTGCCAAAGATGTTCAAATGACAGCCAGGACCAACGGCTTAAGATGCTTTTCGTGGCGCGGTGTCTCGGTATGTTGAGAAGGTCACCCAACCACCGAATGACCTCGGCAAGCGTCGCTTAACCTCGAAGTTAACCCGTGCGGCGTTTGTAATTTTAGCCTCGAACTCCTCATAGTAACATGATTACGGTTGTTTTTAATCGAGAGAACATGGTGCCATCGAGTATTGATGGAAACAATGGATTGGCTGTAAAACGACGCAGCGTCGTCTTCACCTCGCAAAAAAATGGTTCAAGCTTTATGGACCAGGGTTGCCAATATAAAATTAGCAAGAATATTTAGTAATTTTTGCGAGTAATAGAACAGACTGAGAAAAGATGGAGACTGTTTTTATATTACTAAATAATAGATTTGTCGGATGTCCATGTCTGCCGGATGCCGTCTAAGCTGTGGGCCCGTATTTCACAAGACTGGAGCCCAGGCACAGCTGGACGGGGTCGCGGCAAACCGAGGAGAAGATGGCGGGACGCCTTAGATGGCGTCTTAGTGAGTTGACGGGAAGAAGCCCAACAAAGAGAGAAATGGAAGGAATGGGGGGAGGCCTTTGCCCAGGAGTGGGTCAGATCAAGCTGACAAAAAAAAATACATTATGAAATATATGTCAGTAAATATTGAGTTTCCAATCAAGCAAATCTCAGGTTTTCCCCTCTGATTTATTATATTGGTTTAATATATTAATTAAAAATGATTGAACGGCCATAAAAAGATGTTGGAAAATGATAGTGGATATTTACGACGATCTCGTGTTTTTATTAAAGGCAACTTATTATTAACGTGGCAAGAAAGCGTATGAGATCCACCAGTGCGATGAGTAACGAATGGTAAATTGTACTCAAAAGAGCCATTTAAGGGGAGGGGTAAATCTGAGCGGTGAAAAGCGGCGTTATTCCGCTCCATCGCAGCATATATCCTAAAAGCCTCAAAAAGCCTTCTACTATACTGCAGGTGCAACAGACATGCTGCGGCGACCTTAAATAAATTCAAATCTCAATTCAAGGGTAAAAACGAGACCCTATTACTAAGACTCCTCTGTCCGTCTGTCTGTCACCAGGCTGTATCTCATGAACCGTGATAGCTAGACAGTTGAAATTTTCACAGATTTTGTATTTCTGTTGCCGCTATAACAATTACCAACAAATAATAAAAAAAATAATTAACTTAAAAATTAAAGGGGGCTCTCATAGAAAAAACGTGTTTTTTTTTTGGTTTATGGTATGGAATTCTTCTTGTGTCCGACTCACATCTCTATTTGCCGTCATCTCTAATGTCCTCTTATTAACCTTACCATTTTCCACACAATCTACCCATTGTATCTTAGTATAAGGCCACGTTTTCACCAGCAACTAACTCGTATGAAATTTACGTGTGAGTTGCTTGCAAGTATGAACGCGGCCTAAAAGAGTCAACCAGGGGCCCTACTATTAAGTCTTAAAACGATAGAGATTCCGCTCCAAGAGACAAGAGAGAGACGGAGATTTACATAGCGTATAGCACTATCCCTTTTACATCGTCGGAATTAGATGGCATTAGCACGTCATACCTGGGATGAAGACCGACTTTCCGATGCGTTTTTTCCGCTTAGATTGGTCACTTGCAAAATTTGCTTTACTGTTATCAAAAGGTACAGTATTAATGTTTGCTCACGTGCACTAAAGCACCGTGTCATTCGCTTATCAACCTGTGAATCTTGCATTACGTCATTGTAATTATAACAGCTCACGTGGTTCTATGAACGATAAATGTGTACGAGCTTATGTAAATCACAAATGTTTTCATTCATAGCTCGTATTATTTTATTCATCTTCATTTAAAATGGAATAAATTTTGAGTTAAATCATTTATTGCAATTAAAGGCACTTTTAAATGTAACTTTCAATTCTAATAACATAAATGTGAAATTTAAGTTTGTTTGTTTGTTATGCTTGCACTCCTAAATCGCCAAACAATTTTTGATGAATTTAGGGACAGAGATAGATGATGGGAGACGGTTATAGCAGAAGCTATTTGGGAATAAAGTCAAAGTTAAATAATTGATTCCAATTACATCTTTAAATGCACTTTTCAATGATGAGGATGAAAGTAAAAATTGACGATAAATAAGACACGACTTAGGTAAAAACAAAACCCACTCATATCTTTGAAATACTGGGGCAAACCGTTAACTGGAGTTCAGATACCAAGTGACATATTTTGTGATGATTGTTTTATCTGTCACACCAAGCATACCTGAAGCAGAAGATACCCGACTAATCTTATCTTTACACTTCCTAGAATTTATCTCAAGCGATAAAAATAACATGTGCATTAATTATAAAAGACATTTTCCTACAAACGAACTGAAAATAGACAGAAAGCATTTCCGTGTTGCAAAACGTTCCGTACCGTACCCAGCTTTCCTTAGTAGTAATCTTGATAGTCATACATGCTACTTATGCTTACCTACTATTAATTAGTGTCTTTGTTAATGGTCTAGCATGTAACTTGTTAATCAAAATGGTTTATCTGTGATACACATAGCGTTACCATTGATACCATCTCGAAGAGAGTAATCTAACACTGCACAAGTTCCAATAAAAATATTCTTCCTTGAATCAGTTTTAATAATTTTAGTCAAATGCAACAAATCGAAATAAAATAAGATGTCCCTTTGCAACTTTATTTATGTACGTTCACATTAAGTGGTAACCCTGACAAATGTCAAACGTGACTCACCTGTCAAACTTTCGCGCGGAAAAAATGGCGAGCAGCAAAAATGGCGACGTTACGGTGGCCGGTGAATCACGAAGATTGCGGTTTGGTGATATTTTTTTATTATTTTATTTCACCGCCGCATTCCGAGATACTTTTGATGTAATTGTTTTTTTTCCTGTTTCGTCAAAATTAAAGATTTACCGCCATTACTTGTGTCTGTGTCTAATCGAGGATTTGCGAGAAAGTTATATTAATAAAAATATTTATTTTTGCGGTGTTATTGGGGCCACCGGAGTAGATATCGAGGATTCAAAAGTAAAGTTATGTCTCTAACCATCTTACATTGCCCTAATTTTGTCCAACTTGATCAATATCGTTTGTCCAGTTACAATTAAGCCTGTAACCTAATATCCAACGTTTAAATTCAAAGTGACTAACCAGAATCGACGCCAAAATAGTCCTGTCCAATTTGCCAGTCAATCAACGAACTCCACGAATTAATAAGCAGTCTGGTTTTGTCCGTCAATTCTTCGTACGATGCATCGCAAGCACGTCGACACATTGACTAATACAACTCCTTCCTGCAGTATTTAACTGAAGGAACTCGTCATTTTCTTGCTCATAAACAGTATAAACAGTTTGTCAGTTTATTAACATTGAGAAAACATGGTTTTCCGCAGTATGCAGTTGCTTTGTTACTAAACAATGTTTTGTATCTGGTTAGTTCGAAATCTTCGACAGAAAATAATTGAGGCGGGAAATGCAGCGATGACTAGGTACTGCATTAAACTACCTAATCGCACTAATATTATACAGGCGAAAGTTTGTGAGTGTGTGTGTATGTTTGATAGTTCTTCACGCACAAACGGCTGCACGGATCTCGATGAAATTTGGTATGGAGATTGTTTGAGTTCCGGGAAAGGACATGGGATTTATATTTTTATCCCGGTAGTATGTTCCCTTGGGATAATTTTTGACATTCACGCGGGCGGTGTCGCGGGCGGCAGCTAGTATTGTATAACTAAAGAAGCTTTTAATTAAACAATAAGGTAATATGGTTTGTTTGTAGGAGGTTATCATTGACCCAATGTAATGTGACAAGCAAATGTGCGCTAAATTTACTTATATAAAAAAAAAAAACATTTTGTCACACTTTCCCGATCACGATAGGTGCAGGTTTCATTTATCAAAGGAGAATAAATGTATGAAATAAAATTACAAAATTATTAAATTATCACTAATCGCCTGTCCTGTTTGTTATTGTATAGATAATAATTAAAAGACCACTTGAAGTAATGATACAATTATGTTTTTTTTTTAAAGTTAGCTAAACTATCGCCATAGGAGATATTCTATGGCGATAGTTTAGCTTTCACCCGCTTTAGCCCTTTTTTTTTTTAAATGCGGGAGCGAAGCCGCGGGAAATAGCTAGTTCTGCAATAATTAAACAATGCTTGCATGTGGGAAAGCTCTGGGTGGCCTATGTTACTAGCTAACTACTCGGTATGCCCAATACAACGTGTTGTAGAATACTAATTGCATTGTTTGACATTAACACAGATTCCGGGACCTAGGCTGAATATTCATTGCCTTTGCTTGGAAGCCTTGAATCTTGGAATTCAATGGAATGTAGAATGATTATTTTGACAGCCAATCGGGATGCATTATTAATACGACGTCTAATGATGCGTTAGTTATCGTCCAATTACTGAAGTTTCTAGCAATCACACCTCATTATTTTGAAGGAAAGAGATGGCAATTGAGATGATAGCTATTAAAGATATAATTTTGGAAGAAGACATGCCGAGTCGACAAACAAATCAGTTTAAGGTTTCAATTTGCAAAGAAAGCCGACGAGTTTCAAAGACTGAAGCAAAATACAGATAAAACATTTACACAATCTATGTTACGCAAAGTAAAGCTTACTGCCACAATGACATTTCGAAACGTTGTGGAATGTGAATCAAAATAATATTCCGGTTATGACAGTAGTAGTACGTGTTGGGACAGTGGCGGATCCAGGACTGTCGTTTGAGGGGCCTTGACCCCGCTGAGGGTGAGTTGTAAGCAAAGTAAACACTAAAATAGCGCTAACATTTTATTTTGCTTCGTTAAGCAAAATAGAATGTTATGTAAAAGTACTTCAAGGAGGCTTGTTATGCGTTCATAACAAGCCTCCTTGGATTAGTTTTCGTAAATTCCTCAATGACTTAGGTTGTAGATTACCAAAAAAATTGAGGCTTGAGCCCCTTAGCCCCCCCGACCTGGATCCGCCCACGTGTCGGGACTATTGTTGAAGATTGCGCTGCAGAATGAATCATGAATTATCTTGAGGTAGTCCAAGCCGTACGCACAAAACGTTTTGGGAATTCTTTCATAGTGCGTACTAAGGAATAGAATTCCCTGTTGGAGTTTTTTTTTTTTTTATGAGTGGCTTCTCGCAGTTCAACCTAAGTATAAGGTTGTCGACTGCTTAACCGGGCTTGCCTGTGGTGGCCTTAATATAATATTAAAGCCTCCAGCTAGGGCTTATAAAAAACTTACAAACTAAGCGACTACACGCTAAGGGCACCCCCTGTGGGGTACGAGCCTCGGCTTAGGGCGTCGCTGGGGAGAGGACAGCTAGGGACGGGCTGGATCGAACTGGTCCCTGTCGGAGTCTGTGTTCTGATAGCTAGCCTTTTGTTTTATCCTAGAAACGCGAATATTTTGACTAAAACGCCAAATGAAAACCTTTACATACACGCGAATGCACTCAGTACATGACTACCTTGCACTCCGTTCAGAAATATATATTCTGTGACACTTGGTTTTTTATAATATTGCACTTTAAATCGGCTTTTATCCGCTAGCATCCAACGGAGGAACTATGAATATTCATACTTGCTGGAAAAATGCTGATATCAGAATGAAAATATGAAATTCAACGAAGAGCAAATATTCACGATGGAATTTTTCTGTTACTTCCATGCTTGCGTTGTGTCACTATATTATGCGTTGGGTTTATTTGCGTTTATGGTTTAGGTTTTTGTATACCTGCCTTTTTAGTCTATTGATCCTAAGCGCTTCTGCTGGTTGCGGAATTTGTTCGAAAGAGTCACCGGAACGCAAAGGGCTTTAGAAGGAACACGGATGGGTTTTAGTCAGTAAGAGTCTGACACGCCCTTCCGCTCCAACCAGAGCAGAAGAAGTCATTTGATGATTTCCCTTAATAAAAATGTTCTCGGGTCAGGCAGGACAGTTTTGGGGTTTTCCATCCGGAATTTGTGTCCCTGTAACATGGGATTTAAACATGGGGTGTATACCCTATAAGAAACGACTGCCTATCACGTCGGGGAATGTTAACTTGATGATATGGTACGCCTTATCCCAACGTTTATAAGTTACCTACAACTTTCCTTAAAATAGGAAATATGCATGATTTTTGTTTTTATTATCTAAACAGTTTATCTAGAAGTATACAAAAAAATAATACTAACAGTGAAAATAGAATCGGAATTGACCGAAACACAAACGAGATTAAACTATTTTAAACAAACATATCTGTCCCTCTCGCGAAAACGCTGTTTTCTATGGCAGCTGTATAGGCGTCATAGTATTTGACGTCACAGTTGGTATCGGACTTCTCTTTCTAATTGTCAACTTTGAAGCTTAATAACTTCATCACTACCGAAGGTAATTTAAAAATTCTTACATAATTGTTAACTAGAGAAAATAAGTATTTTATTTTGCATATAAAAAAATTGCATGCATATTCCCTATTCAAATGCGTTCAGCTGAAGTTAAGTTACAAGTAAGCCATTAGCTACTTTTAAAACCTCGTAAATCAAACACCAGAAGTTTACGACATATCTATACTAATATAATTAAGCTGAAGATTTGGTTTGTTTGTTAAAACGCGCCGAATCAATCTCTGGAAGTACCAGTCGGATTTGGTAAATTATTCTTGTATATGAAAGCCACATTCATGAGCTATACGAGAACGGGAAATTCCTACGGGAACGGGATATGCGCGTACGTCGCAGGCATAAGGAGAAAACGTATTATTACATAGTACGAATATTTTAGCACGTTACAAATTACAGGCTCAAGAATCACTGAACCATTTTTGATGGGACTTTCTCTCTTCCGAAACTTTACTTTGCGGTTGTTATTAAAACATTATTGCTTTCCAGCGATGACAGAACGGAATCAAATTGAAATGCTGACATTTTAAATTGGTTTAAAACTAATTTTATAGGTCTTTCTGTTTTTTTTTTTTTGGAGAAATGCGTCTATGTCTACACAACATTATGTTCGGTCTATCGTGATAAAAATCTTCTGAATTTTTTTTAGTATTGGTCCCATAGTTAAAGTTGTTCATTATGATGACTACAAGGACCAGTTATCACTATGAACAACTTTTACTATGGGACAAACACTGAAATCACGAAAAAAAAATACGACTTCCCCAAACATGTAGTGCTCTTCTTTAAGTGATGTGATGAGGCACTTAAACTTAAGTCTGGAGTGATTTCTCGTAAATGTTATAGTGTACTCATTGTTGAAGAGCCAAATAAAAATAAATAAATAAACATTTCTGTGCGCATAACTCGGCAAGAAATACTGAACAGCAGATTTTTTACCTTAAACAAATTTGACATGTTTTGATTCGCTAATAAATGATTGCAAATCGCATAGCACCGTTGTCTTAGTGGTTTAACTCAAGTTTAACTAGCAAAAGATACTTTGTAACAATAAAGTTACAAGAAAATCTATACGAAGAAGTCTAAGTACCTAATCAATATTAAAAACATGTCCACAACACCGCAACACAGAGGAATGTATAATTTTTTTTTTATCACCTGTTAAAATCGTTGTAAAAGTAATTTTAAACAGAATTCATGTTTAATTCATGTTCTTCAAAACATGCAGTACATTGTCCCCTCTGTGTTATGTTTATGTAATACATTTACTTGTTACTACATGTATTAACACCTTTTTTTAGACAATCTGTGTCAATGGGTCAACTGACTGAAGAGATTATTCGTAAGTTAGAACGGTTTGGGTTCGAGTATGCTTGGTGTTTGACTATTAACTTTTAGTATATTGTTAAACAAATTTCTGCCAGCAAGTGAATATACTCCTAGGATAAAACTGACTATATTCTATATCTGAGCCAAATTTCATCTAGATCCGTTCAGCCGTTCTGGCGTGATGAAGTAACAAGCATCCAAACTGACTCAGTTATGAAAGCAGTAATATTAATGGCAGTAACGGACATTACTTTTTAAAAGACTATGCTATGTTTATGAAATATAACTTTTTTTAAAGCCTGACCGGCCACCCAACTCATCTAAACTTAAAACCAATAATAAAAATTAACACCGCCATAAAAATTTACTTTTAAAAATTTACGCTTGGTACGACAATTAATCGTAAATCATAAAGTTAGTAGTTAGATAAATAAATAAACACTGTAGAGCTTACCGGAAATTATTCCCGCGCCATGTTGACTGCGCGGGAGTCGAGGGCAACGATCTCTTCTATGACTCAAGAACAGCATTGTCTTGTGCGCGTTAAAAAATAAAAATTAAAAAGTTTAGTTTGACACTTGACAGTTGAATGCAAGGTTGATGAATTGGAGCTGTTATTTTTGATTCGTGATTTATGTTTATGTAACTGTAATAGTTAATTGCATGGATGTTTGACAAGTTGATGCAATGAAGTTCAATATTTGAAGTATGAAGGTTAAAGAATTGCATTTGAAATAAGACCACCATTAGGAATGTGTCGTGGAGTTAGGTTAAGTAGGAGAAGAACAAAGGGATGATGGATTACCTTTGTGAAAGATATGTGTCGAGAAAGGGGTTTTCTTGTCTACTGGGATGACAACTAATATAGAAGATTTGGCGAAATAAGGTTTCATAGATTTATCGGATACCCAATGCGAGCGCACTGCCCCAATTCAGAACATTAGCCACACGCTGAAGTATCCCAAGTGCCCATTCACCTGTACTTTGCGGAATTTAATAATGCCACCGTTGCTACAATTAACGTAGCCACGTCCTACTGGACCCAAATAAAATCGTCTCGACAAAAAGAACTAATAGAGAAATATGGAGGAAAAAAACATATTGCACCGAACCCAAATAAAAAGGAATACAGACAAGTGAACGATGATGAGACCACACAGAAGTAAACCAATTAAACTGGAAATTATAACAAATGACCCAAAGACACGTAAAACATGGCACAATGACTAATAAAAAGTTTATTAACATAGTGATATCATTATGTATATACCTAACTATTATGTCATAGACAAGCCAATGTTTTCCTCAACTAGTATGAGAAAATGTTACTAACACTATTCTGCTTTAGGCCAGCCGCATACATACAATTATCAAATCGATCAAAAATGCTTAGTCGAGTTAAGTCATCATCATCTGCCTAGCCTTTTCCCAATTATATTGGGGTCGGCTTCCAGTCAAACCGGATTCAGCTGAAATTTTACGTGGAGCGGCTGCCTACCAGACCTCCACAACCCATTAACAGGGGTAACACGGTACTCCTTGGAAAGTCTGATGTCTGATTTTCTGGCTTCTGACTATCCGTAACGACTGCCAAAAATCTACTAATAACAGCCAGGACTGACGGTCAAACGTGCTTTCCGAGGCACGGAAGAGTCTCGATATGTTATGATGGTCACCCATCCACAGACCAACCTCGGCAAGCGTTGCTTAACCTTGAAGATCGACCCGTGCAGCTGTTATTATTTAGCCACGAGCTCCTCCCACGAAGTTAAAGCCAAGTCAAAAGTCATTTATTCAAATTAGGCTGAGCCAGCACTTTTAGAACGTCAAATTTTACATAAAGACCGTCCGCCAGTTGTGTTGTGTGCTTGTGACGATTACATGACTATCAAACAGTTTAGTTGACCAGAGTGCGAATACACTCTTATTAAATCTAATTTATCTTCTATTCAACACTGAGTCGCGGATCGACTGTTTATAGTATGCGCCAGATAAATGTGGAATAAAGTATATTGACCTTTCCCTAATAACTGTTCATAGGTACCTGAACAATTAAATATGAATCGTTTTTCATTATTAGACAATGTTGAGGATCACAAGAGATGATGATTCGGGACAGCTTTGTGTCATTAATTCCGTTTTTCAAATTAAAAATGTCAATAATTGTAGGTGGGTCAATGACCGTTATTCCACGATTATCTGGCGCCTACTATAGTAAAAAAGTATGTGCGCTGCTACATTGAGCTGTCGGTCGATATTGATACTGAATAATCGAAAATCGATCGATTTAGTTTTTTTTTGTCGAGCAACTGTCTAATTGATGATATACGGATCTCCATTGTTCTCCATATACTTTGGACATACAACAAAACTGTTGTTCGTTTAAAAAATTGTATGTTGGTATGCGGCTGGCCTTATATCTGAGATTGTTATCGTAACAGTTTTAAGTATAAAGCTAGGCTCATGTGAAAATAGAGGCTTTATCTGTGACCTACTATCTTGTTCCTTTGATGTGAGAGCACTTGAGCATAAGCCTTTTACTTAAGCCTGGCTTCTTTGTGAAGTGGCGACTGTTTTGTTCCTCTGTCTCATCGGCACGAAGTATTTGAATAACTCATACCGTGGTACAAATTTGGGAGACAGCGTGTGTTATCTTTACTGGGATAAGGCTGAACAAATATCGATACTAGAAGTGTAAATTCGCGTAAGGGACATTTACCCAAAATGTTCCTACGACAATTAACGTACATGCACGTGCAGTAGGCTATAGTAAGGGTAGGCCAGCCTATACTTAATGCCCCAAAAAAATTCGTCTGGACGAAAGTTCGCATCGTCAGTATCGTGATTTCAACCCTGAATAATGTGGTGAGTTTTTTTTTTTTTGGGCATTATGTATGGGCTGGCCTACCCTTACTGTACCTACTGCAGCAGGCCCATGTTAACGTAAGGTTCATTTACGCAAAATGCCGAAACGTCTCTTAAGTTAATTTATATTTCTGGTATCGATAATATGTCAAACAAAGTGTGGGGTATATAGTTACCCCACACATTACCACAATATCACCTGATGAAAAGCGATGAGGTGGTCGCCGATGGAGCGCCCTTGCCTTGAAGTAACCTTATTCTTAAAGGCCCCAGGTTGCAGCTATCAGGAAACACAGACTCCGGCACGGAATTCTACTGTTGTACATACAGACGCCAAACCATCAAGCTACCCGAAATTGTCACATTTTCCCAATCAACCTTGAACCTGAAGCTTTAGCGATAAAGTTGAAAATCTATTGAAGAAATTTCACAGATTGTTGTAGCTTGATGTGGTGGCGACTGTACAATGAAAGTAATAATCACTTATTGAGACCAGGACGAAGATAGAGGGATGGGATCGACTCTTGGAAGTACTGGCCCGCAATGGAGAGAACAGACCTGTGTAGAATAGAGTTAGGCTTTTGATTAGCTGTGGCATAACATGTTAGTTGGCAGCAAGATGGTAGTGGGGTAGATGTTCTAGACGAACATTTAAGTACCAATACAGCTTGTTGCCTCTATTTAAAAGAGGCCTTAAATTAAATAAGCACTGAAACGTCGTTTGAAGTACAGAAACAATGATGAGTAATAAGTATAGAATGAGCTGGTATACTTTTCCTTAGAAATCATACCTACATGTCAATCATACGACGTGACACCGCTGACGTTAGTTTGACAGCTTACGTCACAATTTAACGTTCGCTTTCTAGACCAACGTTCTACTGTTGAAGCCTGAATCTCGATCATGATTTCCGTAGAGATCGTACCTTCTTCGATCTGAGGGCCAATTCTCATTCGCATCTCAGTCGGAATCTATAAATAAGTAGGGAAATTATAAATCTTCTTTTGAACGCTTTCTAGAATCTTGATCAAGATTTCAGTACGGGATCGTATGTAATCTGTCAATTTAGAATCGGGGTTCACTCTTGAACATCTCGAATACCAGCCTTCGAATCAGTATGCTACTCGGAGTAACTGACATCTATTTTGGCATGACCTCTAACATTTTGATTTATTGATACCGGTTTTCCAAGGTTAGGGCCGTTACCGGTTTTGTTCACTATTACGGAAATTATAGAGATTATTTTAAACTAGTATTATGATAATTAGCTCTTATTAAAATTAATTTCGGAGTTTTTAAACGGAAAGCTTTTTACTCCGAAATTGCGAGACTGGAACTGATTTCTGAACAGGTAACAGAATTCTTCTAAAAACCTTAATCCACCGTACAATACGTGAAATATCTTAATATCCATATACAAACTGTGACGTATACGATTATATGCATTCGTTCATTCACTTGCGTTTTCTTTTGAAAGCAACGCAAGGCCGCTTAGCCTTTCAACCAGTATCGGATGACGTCAAAGATATCTCGTATGAGTATGTTGGCAGTATTGTATATGTGGATTTACGCGTTCTTGATTTGAAACTCGTTTGAAAAGTTGACGTTTTGGTGGTTTCGTGGTTGGATTTGTGGGTTTTCTTTATCAGGATCTTCTTAAATGAAGTATAGATATTTAATTTGTAGTTTTGGTCAGTTTAAACTGGAACCCACCGGTGTTTCCCAGCAGACTACCCAGAGAAGAAACACCTGTCACAAGTCTTTTGAGGATATTAGATATAAATTTAAAATTAAAAACACAAATTGTCGTTTTCCAATACTGAATTACCTACTCTCATTCTGGAGGGCACATGACAGTTTTCTCCTTGAGGTTCTACTAACAAGAAAATACAAGTGTGTTTGGGAAAATAGGAGAATTTTCTAGCTTTTCAGAGTTCGCTGGTGGTTTTCAGAATTGCAGTTGTTATGATATATCCTCGTTCAGGGCGTTCTTAGCTCTTAAGTTTCTGATAAATGTCTTTTGAATTTGCAACCGAGGCATGCTACAGTTTGCAACCAATATTTCGCTATAACTGTCTAATGAAAGAAAAGGGAGTGAATGATAGTGTGACAGTTGACAGAGGAGAATGAAAGGAAAACTGTGTTGCACCTAGAATAACAAAGCACAAGAGCAGGGAGTTGATGATTACCCTGTAACCAATTGATATAAACTATAGGTCGACCCGCACTCAGAAATGGCGACATAAAAAGGAGGTTACTATACCCTATACCCCGCGCACGTCCTATCTATCATTTTGCGAGATAGTATGCGGTAGATAGTACCGAAAGTCTTTTAACCTTTTGAAAGCCAGAGCATAAACGCATCGGCGTGCTCCCGACGCCAAGCCACAAATTCGCCGTACGTTTTGTCACATATTTGTGACATTTGGCGTACAGGGCACGCGCTTGCTTGTCATGTATACGTGACAATGGCGTTCAAAAGGTTAAAGCCTGATGTTGGCGTATGACACGTCTTTATTTTATTAACAGCTCTGATTCAGTATTTCCCTCATAGCGCATTACTCTAGAAAGTCAGTTCAGGTGTTTAGAGAAATTCGCTCAGAGGAAAAACTAAAGCGAAAATTACCCAAGGTCCAATAACCCGCGATAATGTTGCATAATACAGAGTATTATATCTATTTCGTAACCAACAATCAATGGATGGGATACAAAACATTAGAATTGCAACAGCACGAATTTATGGTCCCCATAACAGAGTACGGAATCTTTGCACTGGCCGTGACTAAAGACGCCATTATATTTGTGCCCTCGCAATCTGCGATAAGCACAAATTTCAGTCTTTTTTTAAGGATGGGATATATAACTTCTTCCGCTCTGGGTGGAGCGGAAGGGCGTGTCAGACTCTTTCTGACTAAAACCCATGCGTGTTCCTCCTAAAGCCCTTTGCGTTCCAGGGCTGCGGTGACTCTTTCGTACAAATTCCGCAACCCTTCTTTAATCTGCCGAGCCTTTTACCAAATATGTTGGGGCGGCTTCGAGTCTAACCGAATACAGCTCTACACCAGTATTTTACATGAGGCAACTGCCTATCTGATCCAGTAACTGGGTAGCACGAGGCCCCTTGGCAGGACTGGTGTCAGATTTTCTGGCTTCTGACTACTCGTAACAACATGAGGGTTGACGTGCTTTCCGAGGCCCGGAGATGTCTTCGTTTGTACAACCCGGGAAAATAAGATGCTGTCAACAGTGACGTTCACAGACGCGCTTGATTAATTTGATAAGTTTGGACAATGCCGTTGCTAGAACCCGACGTCCGTTACCCCACAGATGCTGTCCTTAGCGTGAACTCGCATAGTTTTAAGTTTTCTCCTAGTCCTGGTTTGAGGCTTTGATTCCTATTAGACCGCAACAGTCAAATCTAGTTAAGCAGACGACTACCTCCTAGGGTGGACCTGTGAGAAGTCAATCATAAAAAGTCGTCTCTAGCAGTGGCCATGTTGCTGAATTGTTCGATAGAGTTACTGTGACCCTGGAACGGAAGGGGGACATTGGAGGAAGAATACGGATGGGTTTTTCATAAAAAAAGCTTCCGTTTGACCACAATCTCACCTGTTGGTAAGCGATGATGTGCTCGAAGGAGCACGCTTGTAGTAGTAAGTAATCTATTCACTCTTGTCTTTAACACCCCCAAGTTGTAGCTACGTATCAGAGACCTCCGGCAGCAAAATGCAAAACCTTAAATCCGGCAGGGAATTCCACTCCTTTCACAGCCTGGAATATTTTCAGGTGTCGTCAACAGTGACGCTCAAAGACACGGGTTGTGAATGAAAAGTTTTGACTATACTGTCCCTAGCAGTGGCCACAGAGGCGTCTCTTTGCTCTATGGTCGCGATAATCGCTCTGTTCCACGATACGGAATGCGAAGTACACACGAACGACGAATGCATGACGAGACTTAAGTATTTAACCTTCTTACAATTTAGATGGTGCTTGGAACTGTCGAGATTATTCAAGATATTTCCATTGTGTTATGGGAATTGTAGTTAGTTTAAGGAGCTTACGAATAACTTTAAAAGCTGTCGTAATAAATGATGATGTTTGAGAAAAGCTGTGTTACTAAACGACTTATGTCTTACTCATTTGGAAAAGTAAGAGTAGACAAAACGATGAGTGAGATTATAGGATAGTCGTAGATGATATGTCAGAGATGTATCGAAAAATTGCAAGCTGCACTGATCAAAATAAG
The DNA here is from genome assembly GCA_002192655.3 of Mamestra configurata. NCBI lineage: Eukaryota > Metazoa > Arthropoda > Insecta > Lepidoptera > Noctuidae > Mamestra > Mamestra configurata. Next base: position 6,840 of record NDFZ01004707.1, on the reverse strand, counting down.
GAGGAGAATGAACTCGCAAGTGTTTTTGTAATCATTCGGATTTTAGACCTCGCTATAGACTTTAAGAGCTTAGACAGCGATCAATTATTTACAAGCAGGCATGAAGGTAAAAGCCTTACATAAGTTTGTTGTTATCAAACCGTAAAACAAAAAGCCTAACTTTTTAATATCACAAATAATCAAAGTTACGTCCAAAATGGGCCCTACAATGTGTTTTGTACAAATTTTAATTGAGAAACGTAATGTAGACGCTTTAATATCCCATCTGAACTTCAATTTCAACTAACTAGCTACGTTGGAGCGTAAATATTCAAATATTAAACTCTATTTGCTCGCTCAGGATTTATTTCAGACGGTTACGTTTCAGATATCACAGAGGTTTGTGAAATGAAATTAATAAGCTGCTTTCTGTTCGTTAAGTGGATGTCTTTATCCGATTGTGAGGTTTCTTTTCCCATTACTTTTTTTATTTTTATTTTGTATAGCTACACTAAGTCCCTTATTCCTTTTTCAAATCTAGAAAAAATTGACGAAATTGTTTTGTTTTTGTTTTTTAATTGCATTATTGTTAATTTTTCTCTTAAGAATAGTTTTAGTAACATTTTTTTTGTTCTTTTTTAGTCTTTTCAAGTTTTCTACGTAGAGACGATCCATAAATGATTTATTTATCGGCCAGTGACTCTATGCGATTATTTATAATTAAAACGTAACAATTGTTACACACAAGACATGGATGGTTGAACGATAAATGTTTTATAGAAACAATAATAAGAATTAATGCATTTTGTTACTGCCTTTTTATACATTGCCGACTATTGATTGTTCTTGAGGAATGCATTTTAATCTTCCTCCTACATATTGAGTTGAAAAATAGTTATATATCTTTTTTATGAAATTCAACGTAGATACAATTAAAAAATAAAAGAAATAGAGTTGACATAACCTGTACCAATAAAACGAAAATATTTTGCAGCTGTTTGAATTATGGTGAAGTGTAGCCCTACATAAATACATTTATTGTAGGCCCATGCCTAGGTCCTGCCAGGGTTGCGGAATTTGTTCGAAAGAATCACCGCGGCCCTGGAACGCAAAGGGCTTTAGAAGGAACACGGATGGGTTTTAGTCAGTAAGAGTCTGACACGCCCTTCCGCTCCACCCAGAGCGGAAGAAGTCATTTGATGATTTCCCATCCTTAAANGCCAGGGTTGCGGAATTTGTTCGAAAGAGTCACCGCGGCCCTGGAACGCAAAGGGCTTTAGAAGGAACACGGATGGGTTTTAGTCAGTAAGAGTCTGACACGCCCTTCCGCTCCACCCAGAGCGGAAGAAGTCATTTGATGATTTCCCATCCTTAAAAAAAAAGGCTCATGCCTAGGTAGGTTAAATCCTAACGAAACCCAGTTATCCTTAACATTCAAGTACGTTAAATACACGTCATGTTTTACTTAATTGGGTCATTCAAAACTTACACTTAATATCCTTTTCACTACAACTTCAAATTCACATTGTTAAGTTAAAGTTAAAGCAAACAAAAATTTAGACACCGCCAACTGACCTAAGCTGAATTAACAATGGTCGCAACTCCATTCAAAGCTGTTCAATTTAGAACTCTACGTATATAGACACTACATTTAAAGTTCAATGTTTGAGGAGGAGGTCATATGCATATTTAGGAAGAAACGAGCATACTGGGAGCACCGAGCAAGGGATTAATATTTAAACTGTTGGTAGCATTGGAGAGGGTTGCCAGTTTAAAAATGTTTCGGTGTAAATTTTATTCTTATTTGGGTCGATTGAAAATCCTATATAAAGTTCTTCCGTTACTGAGTGAGTGACTGACAGACAACGCACAGCCGAAACTACTGGTCGTAGGAAGCTGAAATTTTGCACGTAGGTTCCTTGAGGAGTGTAGGGGAGCACTAAGAGAGGATTTCTCGAAATTCCTAAGGGAACGGGAAAAAACGGGATATGCGCGTACGAAGTCGCGGGCAAAAGCTAATATATAAAACAACAACCCGCTGATATGAATATAAATTCAGAGTATTAAACTTTACTCGCGGCTTCGCCCTCGCTGCCAACTGTCTTGTTCCGGGGTAAAATTAGCATTTGACGATTAGATTTAAAAATATTACCTTTAAAAAACGTACAGGCTTCATTTTCAAATGTATTCTCAAAGGAGTCTCGGTCCCGATTTCGATGAAATCTAAAACACCATCATTGGATTTTCTTAAAGTTTCGATATTTTGCTATTCCTCGTAGGTTCGGATTCAGCCATGCACCACCTGTATACTCGTGCAAAAGACGTACCTACACAAAAAAAAAATTAAGTCTTAATTTAGTCATAGTGTTAGTTTAGATTTACATTTTACGGTCTAAATAACTTTTTTTTATTTGTTTGAGATGGGTTTGCTCTTGACTCTAGTCTAGGTCATAGACGACAGAGACAAAGTCGACGATGGAGCGAGCTTACCCAGAAGAAGCCTGTTCACTCTAATTTTGAAGAGATTAGGGTTGTATGCGTTCGGAAACACAGACGCAGGCAGAGAGTTCCACTCCTTTGCTGTGCGCATTATAAAAGACGTTTAGAAACATGGAATAGCAACAAGGTAGGGATGGTAACTTGCAGATGGTAACTTCCAATGGTAGAAGGGGGCCGGTGGGATGAGGTCGTGGAGTTCCTGGACACTCTCCCCGAAGTACAATCTGTAGAAGACCGACAAGCAGGCAACCTTGCGGCGATAAGCCAAGCTGTGATTAATATTATAACTGCACAATGCTAAAGTTCCAGCGCCCTAGTTTTTCCTTTATGTGCTCATAATATCTATTTCTAGTTCTAGAAACCGTTCTCTGAAGTAATATTCAATAAGTTTTATTACTGATGCAGCATTTAAATATCCTTGGATTACTTCCAATCTTTAGTATCGATGTTATTTTTTGGCAGCAAACCGTTTTAGCAAGCCATGCCAAAAGCCATGAGGTTACTGTGAGAGAATTAACAAAATGGCGGTGGAGGATAGCTAGAGATGGGCAAGAAGTGGAATAAACAGCCGGCCGTTTCTGTAAACATGTCGAAGTGAAGGCTTGGGTGAAGTGATCACGAGGTGAGTTGTCATTCCATCTTGATTATATGGATTGACAGCTCACCACGTGACCGGTTGATGACTTAGGCCCGCTTCCACAAACCGCAGTATTTTTTTAACTCGAAGCTTAGCTTACGCGAGGTTAATTAAAAATATTTCATGCATAAAGGCCTCGTGTGAGGAACTTACTCGGAGTTGTGAGATAACTCTGGTTTGTGGAAGCGAGCCTTAAGCTTAATTTAGAGGTGTTCATCGATAAGTGGTATTAATAGATAGTAACAGTAGATTTGGTGATAATCAAGAAACTACCAGAAACTTCTGTCTCTCTATTTACGTACCTGCAACTTATTTGGATTGTCTTTGGATTAAAAATAATAAAATAAAGCTCAGGTGCTGTTAAACTTGGGTTACCCTCTCAAATACATATTTTAAGTTAAGGAAGGTAGAATTATTGTTATCCAACTTGGTTCTAAAAAAAGGAGGAGGTTTTTTCTATCAGTCGCTTCATATTTCAATAAATATTATGTTTAATTTAATTTCGAAAGCTTGTCGAACATGCACTAAAAAAAATAAGTATCTTAAAATATTTATACGTACCGTGATATTATTTTTAAGTTTTCAATCTAGATTGTAACTAATTCCTAGATTATAATACGTATTGATATCAAAAATTAAGTTTGGCGTATAAAGTCTCCCTTTTTTAATTTGAAATCATCAAATGACTCCTTCCGCTCTGGGCGTGTGAGACTCTTACTGACTAAAACCCACCCGTGTCCTCTAACGGCCGGTTTCAATAACGTATCTACCTTTGACCAACTGTCAAATTAGCTATCAACAATAGCTGAAACGTCATGTTTGCCTACCAAACATGACGTTAATGCCCTTTGCGTCCCAACTTAGGTAAATTAAGAGATATTCATTTTGTGAGTCATACTTTTTTCTGAACCAACACAAAAAAGCGTTTATCTTTTTAAGCCACATATTAAAGTTATCATCAAACTTATAATTATGATGATCTACGATCATGACTCATCGTATAGTGCTTTCAATTGAAGTATTCTCAACAAGATGCCTTTCCTTCAATGTATAGAGTTAGTGAGACTTTTAATTATAGTGATATTGTCTAACGGTATGACTACCCATTATAAAGTGCTTTCAATTTGCGTCGTCACAGCTTTTTGATTGCAAAAATCTATTCGATATTTTAACAGCTTGAAATAATGAATGTCCTGTATGGTGTCGGACGTAAAAGAATAGCATCATCCCATCACTTCCAGTGGATGTCGTAAGAGCCGACTAAGAGACTCATCAGAGAATGGGTAGCAGCATTCTCTTTGCATTGCAACAGCTACTCTGTGATCGCCATCCCGCCTATCATACCCCCTTTGGAAGAGGCCTATGTCCAGCAGTGGACGTCATTCGGATGATGATTAATAATGAATGTTTATAGTTTTCCTTTTCTTCTATAGTTTGCAATAAATCCTACGTCTTTTCGAGATGAAAGATTTTATAATCTGTAGCGATTTGTTATAAACAAACAGATTTTACAGCTATATTTTTGTAGCAAACTTGCCACACCCTCGTGACATACTAAAACCTAAATTCCTTGATGTTTAAAAAATACAATAGACAGAAAAGTTTGTATCTGAACTAGATATAGGTAAATAATCTTCAACTAAGATATACCATTGACCAAGTAACCTCAATACCCATGGTTATTGAAACCATTTCAAAACTTGTTTGTTGTATTTGTTTTAAAATATGCACAATGTATGAAGCAGCTGGCAACATTCCTTTGAAATAGTGATGTGCCAATTACTTTGTGAAATTACGGTTCGACGACCATTTTTACCGGTTTTTAAAGGCGATTCCTTTCTTCGTTTCTTTTGTCGGCACGAGCTTAATCTGCTATTTTTAAGCCAGCTGTCTGCTTATAGTAAGCTGGAAGTACTGGTGACGTGAAGAAGAAGTGGCGCAACAGACTCCCCAGCTACACAGCTGGGGAGTTTGTTGCATCACTTATTCTTCCCAGTTGAAACAATAGGAAGTGGTGACGGAATTGTCTTTATGTAAACGTTGACGTTCAAAAAGTACTGGCACTCCTTTTTAATTTCGACTCAGAAGGATCTTTTTTTTTAATTTGAGGTGGGTTTGCTCTTAGGCCATAGATGACAGAGACAAAGTCGACAATAGAGCGAGCTTACCCAGAACAAGCCTATTCACTCTAATTTTGAAGAAAATATTGGATCTTTGGTTTTTAAGATATCTAGAGAGAATCTCAAGAGATATAATTTGTTATTCATCATCACGCTTTGCAAAAACGGTTTATCATAAGACGCTTTAGGCTAGTTAGGGATTATTAAATGAGGTCATTCGTTTTAATATTGTGTTGGTAGCTTCTCGTCTGCTTTTAAATCTTCAATCATCTCCACACTAATGTTGTCATCGTTTTTAGGATCCCGTACCCGGAGGATAACCAACGGAACCGTATTACTAAGGCTCCGCTGTCCGTCCGTCCACCTGTCTGTCAGCGGACTGTACATACATATATATCATGAACCGTAATAAAAATAAAATAAAAAAGTAAAAATCTTTTAATTCAGACATCAGACAGAGTCCATTAATTGGTTCGTATACAAAAACTTAGAAACTAGTGTTAGTACTTATAACTATCGGAAAAAAATACAATTATATACCTACACTAGGTAAACAGTTAAATATATCACAGAGTTTGTATTTCTATTGCTGCTATAACAAAAAATAAATAAAATATTGAAGGGAAAAAAAAACTTACGTTTCCTGTATGGAGCCATAGAGGAAACTTGATTTTTTCGGTTTATGGTACGGAACCCTTCATGTGCGAGGCCGACTCGCACTTATCGCGTTTTATTTACACTTTACAGTCGCGATCATTGCTAGAAAAAAATATAATAAGTTTAACACGTAAAACGTCAGTATGTAGCCATTCAAATTGTTAAACGTTTTCTTTCAAGTCGTTAGATCGAATGACGGAAATGACTCGCTGCATAGTAGTCCGTCTAACAAAGATTACACATCTTGTTAAAAAAGTTACGTACCCATTGTCTCTGGCTGTTTAAAAATGTGAGCATGCGCGCCACTATTGTCAATGGTCATTGTCGTAATAAAATAAATTGTGTTTTATTTTAAAGCTTTTTCTTATGACTAAGAGTTAACAGGTTTTGAGTTATCAAAATGTTTTACAGGATGTATTGTGTTAGGAAGACAAAAATTTAGTTACGAGTTTGTAGTGGGACAGGATTTTAGAACGTAATATTGCGTTGCTAGAGGAACTATCCTCTAGCCAAATTAACTCCAGCAGCTATCCTGGAGTGGAATTTCGTGCTGGAGTCTGTATCTCCTGCACAACACAATAAAATAAAAACAAAATGTATGCAAAAGTAATGTGACACATGCTCAAACGCGCGTTAGGTGCCAACAATCAATTGCCAACCTTTCAACAGCCATTCGCATCATCGCATGCGTTTAATTGTGACGCGAAATGCCCAGAAACCGGTGGTAATATTGATAACTAATAATTTGTTGTACTTTTCTAGTACTTTTGTCTGATTTATTTTGTAGCGCTTTTTGATCTTTTGCTGATCAAAATCAACCAGTAGAGCGGTAAGGACATTATTCAAGGGTTGGCCCCTTGAATAATGTCCTTACCGATCAGCACTGGTTTTGAGCTTAAGAAACTTTGGGACTTTATGATAGCGATTTTGACTTTAGCATACGTTCGT